>ML364003.1:0-10001 GCA_005239505.1 Nicotiana paniculata | reverse complement strand
TTTTTCAAGATCACTCTTCACTCTTCCTAGTTCTTCCTGAAGTTGTTTATTTTTCTCAAGCTCTGCACCCAGACTAGATTTCACTGATCTTTACTCATTTTCAAGTTTAAGGTATGCATCACTTGCAACTTCCTTTCCCTTTTGAGTGTTGTCCATCCATTTTTTTGTTTGGCTTTTCAACAAGTTATTTTCTCTAGTTACTTCTTCCACTTGTTCCGTCAAGTTTACAATAGAAATTACCATATCATCCCTCTCTTGATCTATGTCACCAATTTCTTCTATTAAATAATTTTTCTCGTTAGTGAGGCTAAGATAGGCATCAATCAACACGTTTTCTAAGGACATCAATTTTTTCTTAGAGTTGGTTTTCAAACTTCTTTGAACATCAAGAAAACTTACCTTATCTTCCTCCTTGTCCTCCTCATCATCATTAGATTTGGCCATGAGTGCAAAGATTGACTCATACTCCTTGGCCTCGTTATCTACTGCCATCATGGAACTGTTTCCTGCTTCTGGTTCCTCTTCTGATTCACTAGAGGAGTCTCCCCATGCAGCAAGAACTTGCTTCACAACATTGTCAGCTGCACATTTTCAGCTAAATCGTTTGTCAGGAACCTGGTTCCTATTTGCAGTTTTGTCAGAATTGTGCTTGTAAGGCTCCTGCTTCAGAAGTGGACAGTCCTTGATAAAGTGTCCTGGATTTCCACACTTGTGACATAGATCATAGTTTCTAGACTTGCTCGAACTGCCTCTTCTTGGTATGCCACCATTCCTTTGAATCATTTTTTGGAATCTTTGAGTGAGATACTCCATGTCAGATTCATCACCACTTGAATCCTTGTTGGCAGCCTTGATAACCAGGTTCTTCTCCTTCCTGGGCTCTCTTCTTTAGATATCCTTCTTTTTTTTCATCTCATAAGTTTTGAGATTTCCAATAAGCTCGTCAATAGCCAGCTTTTACAAGTCTTTGGCTTCAGTGATAGCATTAACCTTGCTCTCCCAGGAACCTAGTAGAACACTAAGTATCTTCCGGAATAGCTTGTTGGTTGGAATGATTTCACCAAGTGAATGAAGCTCATTGATTATGGAGGTGAAGTGGGTATGTATCTCTTGAATGAACTCATCCTCTTTCATTTTAAAGAGTTCATACTCAGTTGTCAGCATATCTATTTTGGATTGCTTTACCTGAGTAGTCCATTCGTGAGTCGTTTGAAGAGCTTCCCAGATTTCCTTGGCAGATTCACATGCCGAGATGCGATTATACTCGTCTGGTCCAATACCACACACAAGAATTTTCTTTGCCTTGAAGTTCTTCTCAACAGCTTTTCGGTCAGCACCATTGTATTCTTTTCTTGTCTTTGGAATAGTGTTTGTTCCCTCTCCAACAGCCTGCATAGGGACAAAGGGACCATTACAAATCACGTCCCAAAGCTCGGAGTCTTCAGCCATAATGAAGTCATGCATTCTCGTTTTCCACCAACCATAGTATTGGTCGTTGAATCTTGGGCGTCTATAGGTTGATTGTCCTTCTTCAAAGTTGGGTGGAGCAGCCATTAGAGATCATTTCTAGGTGTTAACCTTTTAGAAAGAACCTGCTCTAATACAAATTGATAAAAACTAAGCGTCCACCAAACTGTATAGAGAACCCGGTTCTCTATCAATTCCCACCGTAAGTAACAGACTGTAAAACCAAACAGTAAGGCGACCTGGTCCTCTACCATTCCCCTAAAAAATACACAGAGACAGCAAGTAGAAAAGACGCTGGGTTTTTACGTGGAAAAATCTCAACTCAAGAGGACAAAAACCACAACCTACACTGGTAGGATTTCAACTTTACTAACTTGTAATCTCAACTATTACAAGCCACTTTGTAATGACTCTCTTACAAAGACTTCAACACATTAACTTGCAATACACTTATTACAAGTCACTTTGTTACTCACTAGTTACAATGACTTTAACTTATGACTATACTAATCACAACACAAACACGGATGGTTTATGATTGAGTTTCCTAAAACAAAGCTTCTAAGAAAGCAAGATAGGAGTTACAATGAAGAACAAAACACAAGATTACAACTCAACTAAGGACACACATATACTCGTGGTGAAACTGGTCCGTAGTGGAGTTGTCTTCTTGTTCTTGACACACTTGAGCCTTCAACAACGGAGTAGATCTTCAATGCTATGAAGAATGTAGTAAATGCTCAAGTGAGTATTTTGTTTGTCTTCAAACAAGATATTAAAGACCTTACCATATTCCAAGAAGGATGTTCCAAATCTTGAGGGTACACTTCACAACAATGGGAAGTGACTGCTGCACTATAGCGTGTACAGTTGAAGGCAGTCACTTTTCTGNCTTCTGTCTGGGGAATGTCAAGGGATCAGGTCCCTAATCTGTTCCTTGTGAGTTCAAATGTACATTGCCCAGATTTCTTCATGCAATGTGTAGGCAGTTACTTTCTGCCACTGCTTTCCAACTGTAAAGTTGACTTGTACTTCTGTCAGGGGAATGCCAAAGGATCAGGTCCCTAGCCTGTTCCTTTTGAGATGTACACTACCCAAATTTCTTGTGATTCTATGATGACTGGTTGTGCTGGTTATGCATCAGGTCCTTTATCTGGTTCTTTACATAAAAGTTTGTTAGATCATCAAAACAAAATACTAACCCATCAATTTCCCCCTTTTTGATGATGATAAACTTTTATAATTGATGAGCAGTTATATAATCTAACTTAACCAGATAAGAGACCAGGAACTNTGAGTCTGTCAAGGGATCAGGTCCTCCAACTGGTCCCTTATTGTTTATCGGTACACTGTCCGGATTTCTTGTGAGTCTATGCTGACTGGTTGTGCTGGTTACACATCAGGTCCTTCATCTGGTTCTTTATATAAAAATTTGTTAGATCATCAAAACAAAATACTAACCCATCAATTTCCTCCTTTTTGATGATGATAAACTTTTATAATTGATGAGCAGTTATATAATCTAACTTAATCATATAAGAGACCAGGACCCCATATTGTTCCCCCTGACTATGTGCTTCCCTCTGGTTGTGCATCAGGTCTTTTATCTGATTCTTTACATAAAAGTTTGTTAGATCATCAAAACAAAATACTAACCCATCACGATATAATAAAATTTAAGAAACAATCAAAATAAATATTGTATTTAATGCAATAATATGGTACGATACAACATGTAACAACCATCCAAACAAGCTATGTAAGGCTTTACATTTTACAACCACAGGCATAAAATCAGTTCACAATTCACAATAGCTAAGAAGAAGAAATACTTCTAAGAGAGAACGTAAGTAAACCCTTTAGAAGGATGACGTATTCTAGTTATTCAATCATCGTTTCGTTGTCCAAGCTTTGATAGTAATCAAGAAAGGATAATCTGCCATAAACAGTGGCCAATCACAAGCTAAAGGACTCAAAACTTTGAGTTCCAACAGTAAAATCTTCGTCAGACACAATCCTTTTCCAAGCAACCCTCCACTTGAATGCGCTAGAATCAAATATTGATAGTAATGCTGCATAAATAGTAAACATTTCAGAGATGCATTTCGATTGAGGCAGGAAAATTCTATAATATGACATTGATAAGCAATACCTACAAATAATATGGATCTCACTTTGTAAAACTGAAAGCTGACACCTGAACCTTCAGAGGAGGTCAGCAAATGAAAATTTGGTATTTGGGTGTTTCACCTCCAATGTTTAGGTAGTTAACATCAAAGGCAACTTGCCCAAAATCATCTGTGGACGGCAAAAGATTGTATTAATTGTTGTCAAAATTTTCATGACGAGGTTAATAGAATTTTTGATTCGGGGATAAATAAAATTCGAACCTTCATAGAGGGTCCTGGCAATGTGTACGTACTCAGGTATGAGGTCCTTGTATATGACTCCAGTTGGATGTGCATCCAAGACAACTAGAACTCCTGTCAACATGAAGTTTAACCATCAGAAGTCGCAGGAAACTTGTGACCTTTGTTATTTGTAAGAGAAAACTGTTCTTTTTTGGAAAAATTCAATCATACAAACAAATCATGTTCTACAACACTGCTATTTCAATCGAAATTTTCCCTTGGGGAAAATAACATTTGGATTTCAGATATGTGGATTTTATGCGGCTAATTCCTTCCATTTAGACACTCAGAGAGAAAACTGTTTCCTTAGTCTTTCTAATTAAGTCTCACTGATAATCACACTTTGCAGATCATCAGGATGTTAATTATTATCCTAATAGATTTGATCATTTTATTTTTATTTAGAGAGAAAGTCAAATCAAAAAATGCGGGAGTACACTACACGCCAGTGGGGAACTTTCCACTAGACGAGTAATCTGAGGCCTTGTTTGTGCTTTTTCTCTTTTCAGGGGATGGGGTAGGAAAACACTCAATTTTTTTTTATCATCTAGGCCATCAAAGAAACATACCTGGTGCTAACCATTCTTTTGTAGAGTTGCTAGCTAATGGAGCTAGCCACAATATGTTCCGCAAATTCATTGAATCATCATAAGAGACATTAGATCCTGTGAACAATAAAATCTAAATAGAATGAGAATAAAGAGCATCATTATTGTATTTTTGAAAATCTAATTACGCAAAAACTTCAGAGGGTTAGAAACAATGATGGATCAAAAACTGCAGATAGTAAATAAAGTTGGAGAAAATTCAATTCAGAACATTCAGTCGATCTCTGAGGAAGTGGTCAAAGATGCAGACTAACCTATTTGGCAGTAGCCCATGTTGTAAGGGAAGATTTCCTTATCATATGCTGGATACTCCTTAGCATGGAACCTGGAAAAGTTTTTGCAGTGTGAACATCACGAGCATCTCACACACACAAGGAAAGAAACCAGAAATAGAAACTAATAAAAAAAAAAAAAAACTTAGTTCGTATGGAAAAAGCAGCATTCAAGAAATTCCAGTCAACAAAACACAAAAGCAAAAAGAACAACTGTGTCCATGGGTACGAGTGGTTGGATGACGGTTAGAATTAAAATGAGTACGTGTTAAAACATTTCCACTGATTTCGTGTTTCGGATTACAAGATTAAAGGAATTTAGATTCTCTTACCTTCTCTTACTCCCTACTAAGCGAACAAACAAAGGTTCCCCATGTCATATTTAATTAAACATAGAGAATCGATAAATACTCTTAGGTTCAAGGATTCAAATACTTTCTCCTTCCCTTATGCCAAATAGGTTTCCTCGAAAACGGAGAAGAGCAATTAACTTACTGATAACTACATAAGCTCTTTCTTTCGCAATGTAGATCATCAAAAATTACACTCATTAATGACATAGTCTAGTGTATGAAGGTTCTCCATAAAGCCAAATTTAGTGAAGCTGCTAAAAATAAGTGAAGCCCCTCAATCCCCCAAATTACTTAGTCCAACTCCTAAAACAATCTGGAGAATGAATTGAAAATTCTACTTTTACAACTAAAAGCCTAACAGATTCCCATCTTACAATCTGGATCTCAATTAAGTAGAAGTTATAATGATGCATGAATGAATACCACTCATGGCTCTTTGCCCTTTATCTAAAACCTAGCGCACTTCTCATGGTAGAATATCAGTGCATTCATATTGCTACCACAACAGCAAACCCCATAAAGCAACCCAAATCATAAACCAAGAAACCCTTCATTCATCACTTAGTCCTTAGTGGACATCAGAGATTGCAGAGAGCAACAAAAGCTCCATTTCCTTTGAAAGTATGCAAACGAAGATCAACTGCATAACATTCCTACAACTGGAAAGGAAAATTAATATGTTACAAATGATGTTTTATGTCAAGCATGCAAGTTTAATCAAATGACATGGAAGATCTACATTCGAAGTATAGGCCATAGCAAAAGCAGTATAATACAGTTTCAAGTCTTGAACAGGTAGTCATTTCAAGTTGAATCAGATGTGACATGCCTTTTCTCCTTAGAATCATATTGCAAGTAACACAAATTAAATATTTTCAAGAAAATACAACAATTTTGGTTGAATTTACAATATGACGCAACAACCACAGATACTCGATCATATTGCCTTTTTTATCTTGCTTTTAGAAGCTAGATTTGAGTTCTTTTTAAATCTGATGGTCATTATCTCCCTGCTGCTTATAAGATGGATTGAAGAGTTTGGGGCTTCAGGCTATAGAGATGCAATCACGAATCAAGTTAGACGAGCATCCACCATATTCTTCAATAGGTTCATGGGTATCTTCTCCGGTTTTCTCTAATCCTAGTTCACTTCATTATTTACCAGCAGAAGAAGAAAAAGAAACATTTAAAAGAAAGAACATCCTTCCATATATCCGATTAGCTAATCAATTAAATGCAAAACAACTTTTATTTGCTAGGCCGTTTACAATTGAAGAGTTCTTAGGGTCTGCCTTTTGTGGAACACTCACAACAGAAGCATCATTTGTGTCATGGTGTGCACGAGACAGTAAGGGTTCATGTCAACTTACAAAATCCCAAGCCTTCCAGACTCTCTGGCAAGAAAGACATGACCATGAAAGAAGTCAAAGCGCGACAATGATGTATTTAGCCCTACACTAGGTCCCCGAGCAACAATCATTTCAAACAAAAACTCAAGGTATGAATTTATCTCCTACAAAACAACAATTAAACTCAATATCAAACAAAAACCAAGAAATCCTCATTTCAAGAGGATCTAGAAGTTTTTAATGCTGACCTCATTAATGAAAACTCTCCCATAAGGAGTTCTAGTAAGTTCACATCGGTCTTCCTTTGATCCTTCAATGTCTGGAACCTGCACATCGAATAGGAATGCACTTACTGTCAAGATAGCAGACTAAGACAAATGAAAGGGAGGAGCGCACTTTTATACATTGCTATACAGACCATGAGCCCGTTTGGATGGGCTTTTTTTAAGTGACTTTTAAGCATAAGCCAATAAAAATATTCTAGCTTTTGGCTTGTTTTTGTCATTTTATCCAAACACTACAAAATGACTTTAAAATTATTTTGGCTTAAAAGTACTCAAAATAAGTCAATCCAAACGGGCTCCATATTAGTACGGGATATTTTAAAGCTTTTTGATTGACATCACGAGCTGAATTTGTCTCTGTTTTTGCCTCTGAAATTCGTTCATAGCACAAGTTAGGGTAAGATATTTTGGGTACTGCATTTAATAATATTGTACAAAGAGTTCACCAATTACAATTCCAGCTCTAGACTAATATGTGAATGGTGCCCAACTCTATTTGTCAATAAATTGCACGAGGCATTACAAAAGCCCAAAAATGTACATATCCTTTGTTTGCCTAAGCTTTCATGACAAAAGAAGATAAAGTTAGAACTATTTGTTGCAGTTTTTTTTTTTTAATAAGGATTTGTTTTGCAATTTTAATTATGATAGGTATTAAAAATGAGTAAGTGTTAACAGAACAGTGTTGCCAGGGGCAAATAATGCAACAACCTTAAAAGCCTTTCCTCCAAATCAGGTTCTGAAGATTTGCACCTCTCCGTTATTTGTAACTCCTATCAGTATGGGCTATGTTAAAAGCTTTTAGATTGTCACAAGCAAATAGTGTCTCTCTTTTCCCCTCTGAACTTTGTTCCTAACAAAAGTTATAGAGTTTGACTATTGCATTTTAATAATACTGTACAAAGAGTGCACAAATTACAATTCCAGCTATATCAATAAGTGAATGGTGATCGATTCTAATAGGAAGGTCCGCACATACCTCTACTTTTTCCACCTTGAAGAAAGTCATACACTCCTTGCACTCTTTCTGTAATCAAATCACTTCCCATTTCCCAAATTTGTTAGACTCTAGTTCCTTACCACTCTGCCCAGCCCTGCTAATATTTAAGAAACCCATAGTCTTCCCATGCTGTGCCCTTCCGCCCATTGCCATCCCTACATCTACTTTTGAATTTTTGCAGTTATCCATTGTTTTACCTGAATCAGGTTTTCTGAACATTCTCACTTCCAGTTATTTGCATCTTATTTTCAGCTTTATCCGCTGCACTAAGGAAATCTCCATAAAGAGGAACAATATCATGCACTGTATAAAATTAGCTGATATAATTGGCTTTTTCCCTTTGCCAGAAAACGAATAACAAATGCCCTATTATTTCAAGGAGCTAGAAAGGACTTCAAATCTAATTACAGGTAACTAACCACCTATAGTGGACTGTAAGCATGCATAGTTAGTCAGAAAAATATGGTAAGTAATACGTGGTAACTAGCTAAGATACAAACATAACGTAAATAATGATTGATTAAACTGCTAATGTAGATAAGTTAAATCCATTACATAACAGATTGTCGACATGGAGACTGAAGAGACATGAAGAACTCACAGGGATGACCGTTGGATCAAGAGTCCAATGAATAGAACTAGGATCACCGCCAGAGTCAGCGGCGAGGCGAGCCAACTCCATCACCGGCGCTGGCGGCCACCAAATAAGCTCATTCTCTTCGCTTACACTCCTTCGATTACTCAACTTAGAACTCAAGGAGCGTCTATTTGGAGTCTGAGAACTCGGAGAGAAAGGGACAAGGAATTTGAGGCAAGAGCGGAGTTGGCGGGCCTCTTGAGAGTTTACAGCTGAGGCTTGTTGAGGTGAGCCCAATAGAGCGAGCAAATCGGCGACTGAGGCCTTGGGTACGGCGGGTTTCGGCGCCGAGGCAGAGGAACGGAGCTTGAGCTTGTGGAAGGAGTAAGGAGGAGTGAATGTAACAGTGGAAGTGGCAGTATATGAAGCGGCGAAAGAGAGGGAGAAGACGAAGGCGAATTTGTAAGAGAACAATGGCTGGTTCATCTTTCTCCTCCCACGAAAATTGGAGTCAACTCACAAAATGGGCTTCGAATGGGGAACGCATTATCTTATACAGCACATTTTCTTATAGGAATTTTTAATATTTTATATTACCTCAATGTTTAAGGTTTGATATAATTATATTTAGTATACTTCATTATCAATTATATATCATCAGTAATTTTTAAGGGTATTAATTACAGTTCTAATTTAATGATATCATATATTCCTTCTAATCTCTCTCCCTCCGTGTTTTTCTCTCCAATTCTGATATCTTCACCTACGTTTTCCTCCCACACCCGCGATTTCTGTATCAAAAGCCCATTATCTTCCATAGTCAAGGCACTGTCGGCACCTCTGTAATCTTGTCCCAATATTTTTGTGCCCGAGGAAGATGAGCACAAACCTGATCGATTTGATGATTATGATTTCGGGTTCCTTCACATTAAGGTTTATCTCCCATAGTTTGATTCTCAATATGTTCTGAGCCCGAACAGATCTTTTTATCTTTTTCTTTTGATGCTTCAATTGTTGGCAAACGTCAATTTTCTTGTAACAGTTTATGGGAGGATTTTGCTTAGGAAGATCTATCACTTCATCATGTTTTTTCGGATTCCATATTTAGCATAGCAGTTTCGTAAGGAGTAACAAGAGCATATAGGAGAATCACTCAATTGTAGCATAATTGAGATTTTTAACATAATTGCGTTTTTTACAGAAGATTTGTAGAAGTTTTAGTCGGTTTTTATTTGTGAAAACAGAAAACAAAGCATCTACAATCAGAATACAAATAATCTACAATTTATCTACAAAATATCTACAAACTGGTACATTGAATTTTAATATCACAATTCCCATTCAATTGTAGCATAATTGGGATTTTCCACATAATTGTATTTTTTGCAGAAGTTTTAGTCGTTTTTTATTTGTGAAAACAGAAAATAAAGCATCTACAATTAGAATACAAATAAACTACAATTTATCTNAAGATTTGTAGAAGTTTTAGTCGTTTTTGATTTGTAAAAACAGAAAACAAAGCATCTACAATCAGAATACAAATAATCTACAATTTATCTACAAAATATCTACAAACTGGGTACATTGAATTTTAATATCCCAGTTCTCATTCAATTGTAGCATAATTGAAATTTTCGACATAATTGCGTTTTTTGCAGAAGATTTGTAGAAGTTTTAGTC
>ML364002.1:0-76298 GCA_005239505.1 Nicotiana paniculata | reverse complement strand
TGGGGGTTGGGATGGGGTGTGGGGTGTGGGGCTGGGGGATGGTGGGGATGGAGGATAGGGTAGAGAAGGTTGAGAAGGAGTTTTGGAAAATATTTTTCTTTTTCTTGATAGTAAAAATATTTTTCTCCAATTGGAAGAAAATATTTTCTAAAACATTAAGCCAATCAAACATGGAAAAATTGAAAATATTTTCTTTTTCTATCTTTTGTTTGATTTTCTTGAAGCTTGTACTATTGATATTCCAAGTCAACACTAATAAGACCTTGACATTGTTGTATTCCTTTTCGAATAGGAAAAATGAATTAGGACGAGAATTCTAGCAAAGAACATAGATTTCCCAAACAATTTTGATAGCTTCAAAATTTGGTTAGTTGACTTCTTTCGCCGGTCTTTCTCGTTCACTATGATACGAATAAAGTAAATGATGCAATTGACCCTTCGGAACCTCAAGGGCCGATTTGATAGAATCTTTATACAATTAAACTAATAAATAATTACCAAAAAATGATGATGGTTATAAATAGAATTGTATTTAAGGTGAATATCTATATTTTAGAGAAATATTAAGGTTTATTATTTAGTGGTTAAGTCATTTTTTCCCTTTAAATAGTGGTATTCTATTCCAATGTAATTCATCCCATATCAATAAGAATTCTCTCTCTATTTTTCTTTGCAATACTCTTCTTCTTTTATTATTTTATAACACGTTATCAGCATAATATAGAATTCTTTTATTGTACATATAGAATTTTTGATCATGAAGTACTACATAAGTGCAATTTGTATCTTGCTATAACTATAAACATATGATAATATGATAGCGAGAATCTCTGTGGAGATTCTGAAACAATCATTAAACAACATTATATGAAGACATTACATCTCTGTCAAGAATGATGATTTCAAAGTGCAACATATTCATTCAAGTTAATATGGATGATTTGTTTATGAAATATCTACCAACGATCTTTTGAAGATAGTGCACAAGATTGGAATGTGAAGGCTCAAGGATGTGAATTGNGGGGGGGGGGGGGGGGTTAATACGCATTGTACTCTTTTTTCCTTATAAGGTTTTGTCCCACTGGGTTTTTCTTGCAAGGTTTTTAACGAGGCAACAAAAATGTGTATTGTTAGATATGTGTACTCTTTTTTCTTTACTAGAATTTTTTCCTACTAGATTTTATTTTAGTTAAGGTTTTAACGAGACATATTATCTATTGAATAGACATTCAAGGTGAAGTATTATAAATAGAATTGTATTTAAGGTAAATGTCTATATTTTAGAGAGATCTTAAGTTTGTTACTTGGTGGCTAAGCCAATTTTTCCTATAAATAGAAGTGTTCTATTCTAATGTATTTCATCTTATCAATAAGAGTTCTCTCTCGATTTTCCTTTGCAATATATTCGCTTCAAAATTAAGTCAATTTTTTCTTTCTAAGCTTGTTCGGCCAATCATAACAGGATAATATTTATTTTAGAATAAGTTATCCAACAAATTTATGTTTTTTCTTCTGCGAAGTTTGATACTTGAAGATTGTTGAATCAAACTTATGTTAAAACGATTTCAATTATGACACTTTAACGACTAAACTCTTAGGGTTCGTTTGGTTTGAATACGGCTTATGCCGGAATAAGTTATGTTAGGATTAGTTATTCTGGTATTATTTATTATTCATTGTTTGGTATGTTGTGTTAAAAATGATAATTGCATAATTTCTAAGAAGAAGATATAAGTTATCCCGACACTAATAACCGCACCCTCTATAAGGTATAAGTTACACCGGTACTAATTTTAATCCCGGGATAACTATACCAGATTTGCTAACCAAATAAAATATTAAGGTGGTATTAAATTTTCATACCAGCACTATACCGTCGTATACCTCATACCAAACGACCCCTTAGTGAAGGAACATTGTATGCATTTTAATAACTCATTTACTAAAGTATTTAATTTTCAAGTTAAAAATTACTACCTAGCTTATGAACTAGGACGCAAAACATATCTTTTGAGTTTGTTCGGCTAGTAACAAAGAAAAATTTACAAGAAAACACCATTTGTTTGATGAGAAATAAAAAGGAATATTAAAAATTTCGTCCCTCCCTTTTCTAGCTACAAGTTAAAAAAAGAAAAAATCATATATATTTTATAACTCTCTTGATGAGATATTTGATCTTTAAGACCAAATCAAATTTATGAATTATGCCAAAGGAAAAAAATCAGATCCATGAGACAAACTAAAAAGGAGACCTTACACTAATTTAAGTAGTTTTCCATAATTATAAGATCTAATATCTTATACTTAATGTTTAACATTTTAGATTTTATAGATTGATAATATATAAAAATACTAGGAGTAATTAATTAAATAATTTAAAGGTAGATAAATATAATGCACAAAGTATGATGTATAACTAATACATGTTAAAAAATTATATTAAACAAAATATTAATAATGTAATTTTTTCTAATACCTCCTATCAAGACGTCCGCAAGAAGCTCAATTTTGAACGATTTAGGCACTAATAATACAAGTCAAACAATGACAAAAACTTACTAAAATATAATTGAAATAATCAAAGCAATAGCGACGCGGGCGGATGTGGGTATATATAAGGGTCATTCATTTCTCCACCTCAACATAGTCACCGACTCACCGTACATTTGCATTCTAGTAGCAATACATCTTCAACCAGGGTCTTTTCTTGTCATTGTCAAATCCCAGGTAAATCTTCTCTCCATTTATTTTGTGGCTTTTAATTGCTCTTATAGATTAGTACAATTAATTGGTTCTCTGTACATTTGCCAAGATCACTGTTTTTTCCACCTAATCGGATCTTTTTGTTCAAGCTTTGTGAGTTTTACTTGTAACGGTATTTGGGAACTAAAAATTGTATTTCTTTTTAAATATGGCCAGAAAAGTGATTCTGAGAATTGGGTTTTTTGTTTTTTTGAGATTTATCAACTGTGGAGAATGGATTCTTGGTGTTGATTGAATAAAGATGTAATCTACAATTAATTTTAAAAGGGATAAGATAAAAAGATGTGCATCTTCTTTTCTGAACTTGTTAGGATACAAGGTGTTGAGTATCTTTTATTCCTAATTTAGCTGGCAAAATTGTTGTAGTTGGTGGATAAAATGAATTTGATGTTCTTGTTAGTTTCTTTCACTTTATCTTTTTCCTGAATATTGGAAACTGGTTACATTTTGTTAGGAATGGAAGTTGCCCGAGTAGAACAGAACGGGTTTAGAGGGTTCTCAAATAGCTGATCCCAACTAGTTTGGGATTGAGGCATAGTTAATTTGATTGATTGACGATGAGAAATCTTGGTTAAATGTGTGGCTGATATGATGAATTCAAGCACTATGATGCAGATAATTTTTCACTTAGTTTCACTTTTAAATTGTTGCAGAATTAACTTGACAATATGGCGGGAGAAAAGAATGGAATTGCCAAGGATGTAACTGAAGTAAGTTGATTACCTGTTGTATCTGGTTCCTTTCGAATATTGCTTTTCTTTTGAATTTGTAGATTGCTTAGATTGTATTAATGATCTGCGGCTTTGACCCTCAGTTGATCGGTAACACTCCTTTGGTCTACCTGAATAATGTTGTGGATGGGTGTGTTGCTCGCGTTGCTGCCAAGCTGGAAAGCATGGAACCATGCTCTAGTGTTAAGGATAGGTAAAACTTCATTTTGCTTGTGGATATTCCCCTACAGTAGTTATGTATTTATTTAGGATGACTGTGTTTTGCTTCTTTGTTTATTACTACTGCCAGGATTGGTTATAGTATGATTACAGATGCTGAGGAGAAAGGCCTGATCAAACCTGGCGAGGTTAGTTACCCTTGTTTCTAGAAATGATTTTGCAATTTGGTTTGTGGGTTAAGTGGTTCTGTAATTTGATGAATGTGTGACGATTATCTCCAAGGAGGAATGAAGTCATCTGTATTTTGAAGATTTGGTTACTTGTTTAGTATTCGAATCTGACTTTGTATTTTCTTTCTTTGTGAAGAGTGTCCTCATTGAACCTACAAGTGGAAACACTGGAGTAGGATTGGCATTTATGGCTGCTGCTAAAGGCTACAAACTCATCATTACAATGCCTTCTTCAATGAGTCTTGAGAGGAGAATTATTCTCCGTGCTTTTGGTGCTGAGTTGGTGCTTACCGATCCAGCAAAAGGGATGAAAGGTTCTATTCAGAAGGCTGAAGAAATAAAGGCCAAAACACCTAACTCCTTTATTCTTCAGCAATTTGAAAACCCTGCGAACCCAAAGGTATATCTTTTTCCCACGCCAAAGTTTAATTTCTCTGATGGGGAAATGGTTAACTCAAATACTACCATAATATAGGTACACTATGAGACCACTGGTCCTGAGATCTGGAAAGGCTCAAACGGGAAAGTAGATGCTCTCGTCTCTGGAATTGGAACAGGAGGCACAATAACAGGTTCAGGCAAGTATTTAAGAGAGCAGAACCCCGACATAAAGGTGAGCTTGTTTAAGAATTAGGCTGATGACCTGTAACGCAAAATATTTGATTTGGTTTTGATTAGTAATTGAATTCTTTCTATATGCTGAACTGTTTGGTATTATCATGACTTGTAAAAATGATTCCTTTTTTCCTTTTGCAATTGGATGATAGCTCTATGGTGTGGAACCAGTTGAAAGTGCTATTCTTTCTGGAGGAAAGCCTGGTGAGCTATTCTTCTTTCTCAACCATTATGTATTTTTTTCTTTTCATTTTTCCACTTTGTGCATATCGCAGCAGAACTCGAGTTTGTGGGAGTGAGAATCTTATAAATGTGAGACCTGTCTTTCATTATCAGTTATTGGGTTCTCACACTATCTTAATTGTAGTTAACTTTATTTCTGGTTTTCGACACCTTGATCCATATCTAAGTAACATTCCTATAAAGTGTCTACCAAGCGACCTAAAGTTTCAATGGTGGTTCATCATGTAGACCTAAGGTCATCTAGTCATGTAACAGTATCTATTGGTGTATCTAAGGCTACATTTCGCACAACACCTAGAGCCTGGTATAGCTAAAATTTTGACTTTTAATATGGAAATCTCAAAGTAAATGAGTAGGTGGGATATAAAAGTAATTCAGATGAGCAGGCAGTGTCTGGAGTCTGAATTTCCCATGATCCATCTCAGTAAATTATAGGAATTCCATGGCGTATTGATTGATTCTGNCCCCCCCCCCCTAAAAACGTTACTTGTTAAAGGTTTAGGATTTAGTTGGCTTTCTTGGTTGCTGATTAGCATGTCTTGGCGTCTTAGTGGTCACTTCTCTTGCATGATATATTGGAAAGGAAACCGATTTTATTTGTTAAAACTCTTCTGGTAAGCTGAGAGCCTGATACATATGATGGAAGTCAATCATAAAGTCTTGTCAACCATAGCCGTCTCCTCGAAGCTTGTTTATCCCTTCTTGTGCCCACTGCAAAACCAAAATAAAGGAGCTATATGTTAAATATTTCAGGACATTACTTTTACCCTTTAATAAACTATTGAACTTAAGTTGCACTGAAGCTCTCCAGGCAACAACATATCAAAAGTGGGGATTCTCTAAATAATACCAAAGTGAGTTTGAAAAAGCAGAAAGGTAGAAAGAAATTGCTTGGCTTGTTTTTGAACAATTAATTTTTCAATATATATGTCAAAGACTCCATGTTGTTCTAGTAATATTTTAGCATGCATCAATAGTACATAAATTTTTCTATCAAATGTCTCCAAAGGGACATCAATAGTAAATAGCTATCTACAAATATTGTGAATCCATTATTAAACATTTTCCTCCCTTTTTAGTTGTATATTCCTAACCAAAAATAAGAGCATGAGCAATATAAAATATACTTTAGATTCCTAATTAATTTTGTATCAAACTTTAAGTGCCAAACTACCTCGAATGTTTTTCCTTTTTTTGATGTTATAATTTCTTTATGCCAAAAGGGTAACTGCCATTGTACTCTTATCTCTTTACTAGTATTTATATATTTATATCTAACCATATACAGCAGCTACTCCTCAATCCAAATCTAGTTGGGATCGGCTGTATGGATCCTTTGTAACCATTCTTTTAACCATATTGTATGAAGTAATTTTCACTCTTGAATGTCATAAGAGTTCGGTATAAAAATCTTGTGTCAACCCGAATATAAAAGAGAAGATGCTTTTTTGTCAACAAAGAGTGAAAAAATTGCACTAACCCTTATGAGTGGCTACTCAGTCCTGCAACACCGCCCCAAATGGAGGGAAAAAAAGCAAAAACAAAAGTTATCGTGTCCACTTTTACCTTTTATCAGCCCAAAAAAAAAAAGAATCATTGTGACTATCTTGAAATATCTGCTGTTAAAAACAATTTCAGAAATCATTGTCATATGGTTCTTTGATTCAATTTGACATATGACTTGCCGATGATGCATTAGGTCCACATAAGATTCAGGGGATTGGTGCTGGTTTCATTCCTGGTGTTTTGGAAGTTGGTCTTATTGATGAAGTAATTCAAGTAAGATATGAACTTCCCAGAATATCCTTTCTACAAAACTCTTGAATTATGGAACACTATGTATCGCAGTTTTTGCTCTACTATTGATCATTAGCTTTGTAGGCTTTAGGTGCTAGCATTTAACAGAATTTATTCATTTTGATAAAATCAGGTTTCAAGTGAAGAAGCCATAGAAACCGCAAAGCTTCTTGCCTTGAAGGAAGGTTTGCTTGTAAGTTTGACTGCTTTAACTGTTCTCCTAACCCTCCTACTCCCTCCCCCACCCCCAAAAGAAAAGAAAAAGAAGAAAAAAGGATAAAGGTAAAAGCTCCCACGGAATATAGAAAGAAAAAGAGAAGTGTGTGCAAGAGCTATTGAACATTGTAATAGTCTTGCCGCAGTTTTGGGCACTCCTAATGTCCTACATCTTTTGGATACTGAAAATATGCATTTTACAGGTGGGCATATCATCTGGTGCTGCTGCTGCTGCGGCAATCAAACTTGCTAAGCGCCCTGAAAATGCTGGGAAGCTCATTGTTGTATGTATCTGTCACTTATTTTGAAATGCTAGTTTACTCATGATCAGCCGAAGCTAATAAACTATATTATGCATAACATTGAAATATTGTCATATCTAAAACAATGAAAAGATATGCATCATTGGTTAGTTGTTTGTTAGTGTAAGTGATTGACATGATGAAACATTTTTTTGTTCACCTTATATAGGTAGGAAGTGCTTCATTTAATATTTGTCGTCCCTAAATATATATATATATATATATATATATATATATATATATATATATATATATATATATATATATATATATATATATATATATATATATATATATATATATATATATATTTGCATATCTAACTAAAAAAAGTCTTGTTTTCTGTGTTACCACAGGGAACAGAATATAATGAAAGAAATTTACTTATTCATGTGTCTCTTGTGTTTCTCTCTTCAAAATAAGCCTGGGGTTTTTGGTCGTGTAGGGATAGACTTGATATGTCATTTCAAAATAGTTACTTCATTGGCAGTGCTTTGATCCAGAAATATGAGATAAATTGATTATCATTGTGCTTTGATGCTCAAGATTCTTGTGCCTGCTGCAACTGCTGAATTCACTCCTCTATTGTTGTCTGCCTACTCCTACAATTTTTTAAATTTAAAGCTCCTAAAACAAGTGTTGCTTCTATGCTCATTTTGACTGTTCTGGTGGCATAGATTTCATCTTGTCCAGCAAAACACTGCCAATTTTGCAAGCTGTTTCATCTGGTGCTTCCTGCCATTATTGTTCTATTGTTTTGGTAGAATTTCTAATTTTACAGTTTTTTGCACATTGTAATCATTCCTTGCTTGAAGTATTCAAGTATCCAGTTGACTTATTGTCACTGCATGGAGAACATTTTCACCAATTTGAGTCATTTGTATGATGGAATGGCATTCTAAGTCGCGACGAGGTTTTGTTTTGCCTCTACTTACAGCCACTTGAAACTGTTATTGCAGGTTGTTTTCCCAAGCTTCGGGGAGCGATATCTTTCCTCTGTCCTCTTTGAATCTGTTAGACGGGAAGCAGAGAACATGACCGTGGAGCCTTGAACATTTTGTCTCGAGAGGGTTTTCCGATCAAAACAGAATGTTCTTGTCTGAACCTTTTCCATTCCTGTTTGCTGAAACTTCTAAAAAATAAGGCCTTTTTCTTTTCTTTAGTGGCAAATCAAGTATATCTTAGTGCTTTTGTAATTTTACTGTTTCTACAACACTCGTGACAGTGGATTTATAACAGGAATTTCAAGAGCTGTTGCTGCTTGTTCATCAAAGTTCCTCTAAACTTTCTACTAATTTTTTTTTTTGAAGAGACATCTTCTCATTCTACGCTAATCAAGTGTTGTGCATGCCCATAATGCATATATTTACTCTATTTCAAACTTGACTTTGAGCTTTCATATACTGGAGTATTCTCAATCAAATTTGGCAATTAGGGGTATTCATGGTTCGGTTTGGGTCGGTTTTTTCCAAAAAAGAAACCAAATCAAGTAAGTCGGTTTTTCAAATATTGGAACTAATTCAAACCAATTAAGTCGGTTTTTTATCGATTCGTTTTTTGTCGGTTTTTCGTTTTTTTCTTAAATATGGGACATACACTATCAAACGCATACGGCGACTAAATTTTCAATATAACACTATCAAATCAATTGTTCTTTGAGAAATTTTTCATTTACCAAGATATATTGATAATAATTAAATAGTAATGAATAATTTAAGTACTCAATTAAAAATCGATTTATTTTTAGCATGAAATAATTTTTTTTATACATAGCGAAAGAAAATTACCAATCAAACTAGAATGTAAAGGCAAAGAATTAGATTATTAAATAGCAAAGAACTAGACTAAAAATATAAATGACTAAAATATACCATAAAATTGTAGAAACTTTATATAAAAAATATACATATATATAGGTGTAATAATAAATTTAAATAACTACTTTTATAGTCGATTTTTTTCGATTATTTTTTGATTGAAACCAAAACCAAACCAAATTTGATGGATTTTTAAAATTCAAAATCAAAACCAAACTAAACCTAAAATGTATCAATTTTTTTGGTCGATTTGGTTCAATTTTCGATTTGGTTCGATTTTTTTGGTTTTTATGAACAACCTGTTGGCAACAATAAAAGGGAAAAGATTGTTCAAAATTATTCCAAGGAAAAAATGAACTAAAATACAAAAAAGAAGATTCTTCAAGAGAAGTCTTATCTTAATAAGAAATCAACCAAAGAAATCTTGAACGCCTTTTCCAGCAAAAACTCTATCAGAAAGTTCGGCCAAAACGGCATTAACAGTGAGCAAAACGACACTAGACCCAGCAATGACTCCAATCACAACCCCAGTAGTAGTCAACACCTTACCAAAAGCTGGCCATTCAATTTCCCTTATCTCCTCCGCTACTCCACTCCACAAATCCGTCCCCTTCTCTTCTCTCTCCTTCATCAGCTTCTTTATCTCCGACCCCACATCCGACGGCGACAACTCATCGCCGCCAGCGTCTTGATCGGCGGTGACTTTGGTACTATCCGGTAGTGGGTTTTGCTGGGTTTCTGATGAGGAGTTGTTGGAGTTTGAATCTTGACTGGCTTTTAATGTGATAGTGAAGGAGTTGGATTTTTTGGGTGTGGAAGTGAAAAGACTGTGTTTTTTGAGATGGGAGAAAATGGGTGTGGGTTTAATTGAGGCGGTTGTGTTGAGGTGGAGAAATTTAGGAGAGGAAGAGGGAAGCGGGAGTGGGGATTGTGAGAAGGAAAGTGGATGTGCCATTGATACCGAGCTATGAGCTTGCTCTTAGCATCTATAGGGAATGCTATACTGAATGAAAATTTAAACATTAGTATTATGTACTCCATAAATTATCAATATTTATTTTATTTATCCTTTTCATTAGACTAGTATCTACTATCTATAGACGATTTAAATATTTATTTATATAAAAAAATATATAAAAAAATTAATTAATAAGAGAAATTTCATGTGTAATAATACAATAATTATTTAAATGTCGAAAAATATTATTATATTAACATAATACATGAATTTAAAATTATATATTATAGTTTAAAAGTATTTAATATGATGGTATCTTAGGGAACACTTCTTTGTGGACAATATTTTTTTGTGTGTATGATTTCTCCTAATGCTTTAGTTGCTTTGTGTTAACCAAAACTCTTATTGTTGATCTCGATATCCCTCTTAAAAGTGCAATATACAGTTGTTCGTGAAAAAAAACATATTGCGGTAAAAATAGTACATTATTTAGGATGTTTGTCCTTGTGCTTTATTTGTTATATTTGCAAAACATAAACATACTAAATATTATTTTTACAAAAATTTAAAAGGATATTCCTTAATTTTGAAAGATGAAAGTTGAATTCAGGGATAAGAATATACTTAGAAGCACATTGATCTGTATCATAATTTTTGTATGTATGACGTTATTGTCAAAACTTCTATATAACATTTATGTGCTATTACATAAGCTATTCGGTGCATCTAAGTTTTTCAGTAGCATGAGAGACATAAATTTTTTTCAAAATTAACCTATATACAATTGAAGATCAATTTTAACTTACTCTATTGTATATACAGTGACACTAACATACGTAACAAACAAGAAACTTGACAACAAATTATTCTTCGTTGTAATTATTGGTATCATTTTCTACTGAGTTAAAAACTAAAATATTTTATTTTTATTATAAAATTTTGCAATCAATCTTTTATCTAGTTGTTCAATATATTTATTTCTGCTAGCTAAGATATCTTTTACATCCTATCATGCGATTTGCACAGATTGCATTTTTATCTAATGATAGAAATATTTCTCTTATTAAATGCACAACTATTACCATTGATAACCAAGAGTTCAGGAAAAATCAAATCGTCTTTTATTGGATGCTCTTCTTTGTTTCCGACACGAAGCAAGAAGACACTGAATACTGGATCTGTTCTTAATTTATATTTCTTGTCAGTTGAATCTTTTTCATTTGATAGAAGTATAACTTTGGCAAGCTAGCTTTTACAGTCTCTGCTTTTAACGATTTTGGAACTACATGTATTACTTAATAGAAATCACCTCTCAAACCATTAATTTTTCACCAAACAGTTCATTAATAAGAATACCGGACAATTATTTCGATTGTTTGACACTTTGCTATAAGTGCTTCATCGCATATTATCAATTTTTATTTCTTTATAAATTTAGCACAATTGCTTTGCTTCGATATATTTGTGATGGTTATTTAAGTTGTTTGAAGAGTTATATCATATCAAAAGTGGGTGGCCTCACAATAAAAGCGTTGTTGGCACACCACTTGCTATTATTGCTAACAATGTCATACCTCTTGATGTGATAATTGCAAGTAATGCATGACATAGAAATATTATTTCGATTCCGTCGGATACATCTACGAAGAATAATCCCGTTATACCAGATTCGACTCTTTATAATATAGTCTTGAAAGCTTGTTCTTGATTAGGATTTAGCCTTGATTGTGTTTCCTCAGTCACTTGTATAGCACTTTGATTCTTAATAATATCCTAACCTTTTTACTTTATGTTCTGGCGCTCTTTTTATGGAAACTTATGTATCCTAAGATTTTTTTTTACTTAAATAAAATTTTTACTCATATGACGGATTAGAAAATAATTGATTTGGATTCTCTTGCTAAATAATTAATTGAAAGATTTAATTATTTAGTTTTAACATAAAAAATAATTTATTCTATGTTGATTCAGATCTTAATATTAGTTCATCTCTTGTTTTGAATATTTAATCTTAATTATAAATTTATCCACTATAAATTTTATTTTCAAAGAGTAAAATATTGATATAACATTTCATTTTTAGATCTTTATGTTTGTTGAATCATTAGTGGTATTGACTCTTACCAGCCATTTTTTTTTCTCTTTCTCACACTTTTATATTCCTAAATATGTTCTTAGTTATTGTTTAATAATTGCATATTTTTCAATATTACACGAAAAATTAATATAGGAAAATAATTCAAATATGATATAAAAATATATTATCATGGGGATATTCTTTTCTCAATTTTAACTTTTTATGCAGTCCGTTTAATATTATTTTTTATGGAGTGGTAATATATTATCAATACGGAGGATTCTTATGAAATTGAATTTATTAAACCTTCCTATATAAATTTAATAAGAATTTAATAGACAAAATTTTATTAATTTTAAAATCTTAAATATTAAAAATTAGCAAAGAAGGTATTGTAGTCCAAAAAATAGGTTATTCCAGTTATGTCCTTTCCCTATGAGTTCTTCCGCTCAATACTTTAGGGCTATTTCGGTATATTAATATTGTATTTATGCTTTTATAATAAAATATACTCTCTTTTTTCTAAATAAATTTAAAAAATATAATACATTCTCAAATTAAATTAGTAATATAACATTATAATACATTCTCGAATTAAATGAGTAATAGAAATTTTCTAAGAAGTATATCCTAAAAGTAATATTATTACATGGCTAAAGATATTTACTTGTTCAATTTTATATGAATTAGACCTCCCGAAACTAATTATACTAATAGGATTCCTAAAGGTAATCATGTAGGATTCCTAATGAGTAGTATTATGTCCTAAAACTAATATGATTATAAGGCTAATATTTAGAATTTCGGTTATGTCCTTTTATTATAAGTTATTATGCTTAATATTATAAGATTATTTTTATAAACCGGCATTGTATTCATGCTTTTATAATAATATAGAAGATATATACTCTCCTTTTTCTAAATGGATTTGGACAATATAATACATTCTCAAATTATATTAGTAATAGGACATTAGAATATGTTTTCAAATTAAATTAGCAATAGGAATTTTTAAGAAGTATATCCCAAAAAGTAATAGGATTACATGACTAAATAATTACTATTTTTCCTAGCAGTTACTTTTTCTACGCTAATGGTGATACTAATTGTAGAATATTTGTCGTAGTAAACTATAAAAATAGAAAAGTATAATTTAATAACCAAACTTTTAAATAATTACTTATTGATTTAAAATTAAGGATGACAAATAATTTGGTTAGAAAGAAAATATAGAGGCAAATCTGATCTTGTATGATTAAAATATTAGGACAAAGAACACAAAATTTATCGTGTAGTTTTATTGTTGGAAAAAGTAGGATATAGATTATTCTTACGTTTATACTTTTACATGATTTTGTGTTTTAGTTCATATTTTTAGATTGTCAATGGTTTTATCTTTTCGTTTTAAATAATTTATATGAAGTAAAATTTTAATTAACTTTAATTACACAGCCTAAGAAAGTAATTATACTAATAGGATTACTAAAGGTAATCATGTAGGATTCCTAACATGTATTATTATATCCTAAAACTAATAGGATTATAAGACTTAATATCTAGAATTTCAGTTAAATCCTTTTATTGTGAGTTATTATACTTAATATTATAAGGTTATTTTTGTAAACTAACATTGTATTTATACTTTTATAATAATATAGGTATAGATAGATATTTGATATAATGCGTCTTTAGGAGAGCATTCCAAATAGGAGTGTGTCAGTGGTTCCATTTGGTCGATTATTTTATAATATTTATATCATATAAATTTTAGGTTATTTTATTTTATACTTTTTTCGTTTTATTTTATGTGAACCTATTTTCTTTTTATTCCGTGCAAAAAAGAATGACCTCTTTCCATATTTGAAAATAATTTACTTTTATACAATGATTTATAACCACACAAAATATATGTGCCTTATTTTAGGCTACAAGTTCAAAAGTCTTTTCTTTTTTGTTATACTCTGTACCCAGTCAAATAAATTCACATAAATTAAATCAGAGGAAGTATAACTAAGTTTAGAGTTTTCGAAACCGTACTAATCATCTCGGTTTCTTTTCACTATGAATATTATTTGGTTAATTTTTATTTTTGTTTAAAAACATCATGTAATGGTAGTAGAAGTTAGAACATGATGACATACGTAATTGCATAGGACTTCGGTAAAACTTGTATTTTTACTATTACAAATATGATGAAACAAGGGAACATAAGAGATGAATAGATCCATCCCGCTATTGTATAGCAATGTAAATAAATTAACAAAGATAAGAGAATTATAAATCTCACGAGTGAAAAGATATTAATTAAGTTGGGATTCGAATGGAGTCTATTAGAAGACTAAGCATCTAACAAGAGAAACCTAAACATACAATAGGAAAGACATTCAATACTTTATAGCTTGCTATTCAAGACTTGTGAACATAAAGATGGAATCACTAGTAATTGCGGATCAACATACCACGGTAAATATGTACTTGGGCCTTGTATACACTAGCCGTCACACCATAGGAATTGGCTTTAGCTGAGTTCCCAAGTTAGGGAGTACATGCCCAAGGTGTTTCCTTTCCTGTATGACAGTAAGTCCTCTAGCTTGTCTGGTTACATCACGACCCAAAATTCATTAAAGGTCGTGATGGCGCCTAACACTTTTGCCAGGCAAACCAACAATTAAATGATTAGCTTTATTACTCATTTTAGTATTTTTGAAATCATAAGTTCCTTTAATTAAATAGTAAGAGATAAATTTACATAGTAAATCCCAAAACCCGGTGTCACCAATGCATGAGCATCAACTAGGAAATACAGTAAAATACTACATATGTCTGGGATACAATTAGATAGGAGTGTGTAAATAACTCGGATGGAGACTCTGTGTGCTGCAGACTCGTAACATGGGATGCAGCTCACCAAGTTCCTCGCAATAACAGGGCCTCTGCGCCCACAAGGCCGCTAGACATATATGTACCTACACAAAAATATGCAGCAAGTGTAGTATGAGTACGTAAATCAACGCGTACCCTGTAAGTATCTAGTCTAACCTCGAAGAAGTAGTGACGAGGGGTCGGCTCCGATACTTAATGTGGGCTAACCACAAAATATCGATATTATAATTGAGCATGGTTATATAGAAACAACTGAAAACTCAATAACAAGAAAATAATTAAAAAATCCTTCTGCTAATACAAATTTTTAAATTTATTTTCGTCATTTAAAAATTTATATTTCAATACAATGAATCAATATAAATTATTATTAGTTCCAAAGATTTATCATGCGCAACTCATGCCGAAGTCGTACAGCCCGATCCCACATAAAATAATTAAATTGTGCACTGCCGAGGGTCGAATGACACGAACCATAGATGCATCTATTTGCTACCGAGGCGTTTGTCCAGCTTCACAAGAAGAGAAAATAAATTATAACGACTAATTAAAGATTTATTAAGGGGAAAATATACAAAGAATTACCAACTCTCATTAACGGTCAAGTAAAATGAAGTTTAACCTAGATCTTCTTCTTCAAAATGCTCCCGACGCACGTTAGTTAAATGTACGACGGGCTTGTAGCCAGGCGAAAGGAAGAGGCAGGGGAAGAGGCCGACCTCGTAAGTATCCATTGACGACACTAGAGAAATTATTGACGGTAAGTAATCAGCCATTGATGGAGAAAGTAGCTCCATTAACTACACCTCCAGCTTCATTACAGAGTATAGATCCAGCTACTAGAGGTACTGCATGTGTAATTGACTCAACTTCGAACCATTCTAACGTCTCTAAGAAGCTGGATCTAGCATCACCAGTATCAGTTGGGGCCATATCAGCTGTGACGATAGTTCCAACCAATGGAACAGTGACCACGCACAACCTAGCTCAAAATCAAGTAAACTCAGCAGAAAAACTAGTTGAACCAGTGGTGATAAGTGAACAGATAGAATAATCTAAACCTTCATGGGAAACACTATTTCAGAAGAACATATTTGCTACAAATGGTATGTAACGATATTATATTCCACCGCTAATTGTAGATGGGAAACCTATGGTTCAATTAGACAAATTAGAGGTGGAAGCGGAAGAAAACAAGTGGAAATGTGCTTTAATTGCTTATATTTTAGGAGATGGTCCAGGTTATAATGCGATGAAGAGATACATCAACTTGCATTGGTCACATGTTCCAGAGCCAGATCTATTCTACCATGATGAAGGTTACAACATAATCAGATTCAAAACCATGGAAGATGCCCATGAATTCTGTGTGCGGGTCCTTATTCAATAACTAATAAACCTATAATCCTAAAACTATGGACACCTGATTTTTATTTCACTGAGGAATTCCCTATTGTTATTCCACTATGGGTTAAATTTCCCAAGTTACCTATGTCTTTTTGGGGAGTGTGATCATTGAGTAGGATTTCTAGTGTGATTGGGAGACCTATTTTTGCTAATGAGTGCACAACTAAGCAGACTAGAGTTTCATTTTCTCGGATTCTTATTGAGATTAATGTCACCAAAGAGTTGCCAACCGAAGTTTGGGTGATGGATCCAACTGGGAAGAAATTTTTACAGAATGTTACATATGATTGGAAGCCAGCTTATTGTGAGAAGTGTTTGGTAGTGGGATAAAAATTCTCAAACCAAGTGAGACCAGTCACACAACAACCTATTCAAGCTAAGAAGCCAAAAACCAATAAGATAATTACACATGAATGGAGAACCAATGCTCCAATGCCTACAGTACCTGTGCAGAGTGAAATAGCCCCAGCTGAGCTGCCACAACAAGTTACTGTCATTATGGTAGCTGATATCCAGGATTCTAAGGAAAGTAGTGTCCTTCCAAGTGGGGTTCTTGGAGTTGAAATACAAGAAGATAAAGGATAAGCAGTTCAAAGCCCATAATTGAACCTTATCAAATTTTCCTCCCCTTTCTCCCATTCCAGTGAGAAATAGATTTGAAGCAGTATCCAATAGTAAATATGAGAATCACATACCACCCGGGGATAAAGATACAACCAGTAGTCAGTAAATGAAGTGGTTATTCTAGAATATTAGAGGTATAAATAAAAGGTACAAACAGAAGGAGGTTAGGGAGTATATAAGAAGCAATAAAATAAAGTTAGTAGGGTTAGTAGAAGCTAAGGTGAAAGAAGTAAATGCTCAAAGAATTTCAAAAAATCTTGTTCCTGGATGGGGTATGCTAGCTAATTATAACGAAGCTAGGAATGGTAGGATATGGTTATTATGGGATACTAATCATCTCATTGTTACTGGACTTAATGATGACCCTCAATTGATTCATTGTCTAGTAATAAGTAGAAGGGGGGATATAGATTGTTATCTCACTGTTGTTTATGGTTTTAATGGGATAGATCAAAAAAGATCTTTATGGGAGAATTTGCAGCAACTTTCAACAAGTATTACAAGCCCATGGTTAATTGCAGGGGATTTCAATGTAGTTTTATACCCTAATGATAGACTTTCTTGTAACCCTATTAGCTATTCTGAGATTAAAGATTTTGGCTACTGTCTTCAGCAAGCAGGATTAACAGAATTGCCTTGGAAGGGAGAATATTACACATGGACAAACAAACAACCTCGAGTAGATAGGGTGAGTAGTTAGACAGAGTTTTTGGCAACTATGAGTGGATGATGACTTGGATCCATGTGGAGACTATATATGATCCACCTCAAATTTTAGATCATGCTCATATGATGTTAACATTAGCAGCTTCTTCTTGGATAGGAAGGGTTCCTTTTAGATTTTTCAATATATGGTCTACTCATGTAGACTTCCCTCAGATTGTGGCAAATATCTGGAACTCTTCAAATACTTATAGATCTATGAAACATTATGGATCAAGTTAAAAGCATTGAAAACTCCTCTAAAAGCTTTGAATGCTAAGGATTTCAAGGGCATTACTTAGAGAATTGAAAGGGCCAGACTAGAACTGAAAGATATCCAAGAGCAGCTAACAATTACCTATACTGATGACTTACTACATAAGGAGAAAGAGACACTACTTAAACTTGAGAAGTGGTCTCTAATTGAGGACAGTGTGTTGCAGCAGAAGGCAAGAGTAAAGTGGATTCAACTGGGTGAATCCAATACTAAGTATTTTACAGCAGTTATGAAAGAAAGTTCACAAAGAAACAAATTACAAAAATTACAACGGATTTAGGGGATAGGGTGACTGATCCTGCAACTATCAACAAGGAGATTCTGGAGTTCTACAAGGCACTAATGGGCTCATCATCTAAGTCACTTCCTACCATAAATAGACTGTACATGGCAAATGGTCCTGTTCTATCCCAGCAGCAAAAAATGGAGTTATGTACAGAAGTAACAAATCAAGAAATTCTGGAGAGTCTTAAAGCCATTGGAGATAACAAAGCACCAAGGATTGATGGTTATAATGCAGTTTTTTTCAAGAAGGCCTGGAACATCATCATCAACCAAGTCAAAGGATCTATCAAAGAGTTCTTCTCAACTTCCAAGATGTATAAAACAGTGAATTATTCCACCATTACTCTAGTACCTAAAGTTCCAAAGCCTACCACAGTCAAGGAATACAGACCAATTGCATGTTGTACAGTTCTGTACAAAATGATATCCAAAATATTAGCTGCCAGACTTCAAAAGATCATGCCAAGTATAATATGTGAAACCCAGGCTGGTTTTATTCCTGGCAGAAAGATAGCTGAGAATATAATTTTGGCTCATGAACTAGTCAAGTCCTATACTAGAGCTCAAATATCACCTAGGTGCATGGTGAAAATTGATCTTCAGAAAGCATATGATTCAGTGGAATGGATTCTTTTTTATAACAGGTGATGGAGGAGATTGGCTTCCCTGCCAGATTCATCAAATGGATCATGGAGTGTATTAAAATAGTTAGTTATATTGTTCTTGTGAATGGGGAATCAACTGAACCTTTTAATTCTACTAAGGGACTTAGACAAGAAGATCATATATCTCCTTTCTTATTTGCTATTGTGATGGAATATCTGAGTAGATCACTCATTGAGCTGAAAAAGGAAACCAAATTTCAATACCATCCTAGATGCAAGAAACTTGACATAACTCATATTAGTTTTGCTGATGACCTACTTTTGTTTGTCAGATGTGATCTGCCTTCTATAGTTACTATGTACAAATATTTATCCCAATTCTCTGAGGCCTCAGGATTACAAGCTAACCTAGGTAAAAGCTCAGTGTACTTTGGTGGAGTGAAGCATGAAGTGAAGAAACAAATTCTGGAGCATCTAGGATTTGTGCAAGGAGACTTACCATTCAAATATTTAGGTATTCCTTTGTCTACTACTAAAATTGCATTGATCCAATGGCAACCTTTAATTGAAAGAATCACAGCCAAGGTCTTCTCATGGACTGCCAGAAAACTATCCTATGATGGCCGAGTGCAACTAGTACAATCTGTTATTTTTGGCATTCAAGCTTACTGGGATCAGTTGTTTATTCTACATGTCAAAGTTCTGAAGATGATTGAGGCTATTTGTAGAAGCTATATTTTGTTTGGAAATAATACTATCACTAAGAAGGCATATGTGGCTTGGGAGAAAATGTGCACTCCTTCTGTTGGTGGCTTGAATCTCATCAACTTGCCTATGTAGAACAAGGCAGCAATTGCTAAGGTATTCTGGGATCTAGCTCATAAAGAATACAAACTGTGGATCAGGTGGGTTAATGCTTACTATGTCAAACAACAGCAACTACGGAACATGCCAATACCAAACCAGGCCAGTTGGATAGTCAGAAGGATAATTTCTTCAAGATTTATTTTGCAGCAAGCTCAGAATTCAAATGATCACATTGACAGCATTAGACAACTATACTTACAGCTACTGGGAGACTTACCAAGAGTTAGTTGGAAGTGTGTGATGTTCCAGAACTCTGCTCGACCAAAGGTTGTCTTCAGCTTATGGTTATTGTTACAAAGAAGATTGCCTACCAAGGACAGGTTATCTAACTGGGGTTTGAACATTAATCAGCAATGTATTCTATGTCAAGGACATATGGAGACAAGAGACCACTTGTTTCTGTTATGCTCGTATGCAATAGTGTTGTGGAAGAAAGTAATAAAGTGGATTCAAAAGGATCAAATGAGCAATCACAACTGGGATCAACATCTTCAATGAATCATCAAGAAAGGGAAAAGGGAAGTCAAGCAGGGCCAGCATTTTCAGAATGGTGTTTACTGAAACTTCATATGCATTATGGATGGAAAGGAATACACGTATTTTTGAACAAAGATATCGTAGCAGTGAAGTATTAGCACGAGAAATAGCCTACATATGTAATGTTAGAGTAGTTCCTAGAGCTAGAAACCAAATACAACAGTTTTTGTTAGAAGAGTAAGTTAGTTTAGCTATTTTCTAATTCAGTAGCTTGGTCGATGTTGAGATAGTCAGCAGAGTATTATGCTGGACTATGGATTTGTAAAGATTGATCTTTGGTGATTAATACAAAAGAAGTTAATTACCAAAAAAATGAAGTTTAACCTGTTACAATTCCTTTTTCAAGTTTCAATATGATTTAAGTAATTGAATTAACAAGCAGGGTGCAAACATCGCAAGTATAATATGATTTGGGTCCTAGACTACCCGGACATAAGTACAATTAGTAGCTACGTACGGACTCTCGTCACCTCGTGCGAACGTATCCGCCACAAATAGAAGCACATATTAAATCAATTCACCTATGAGTTAATTCCCTCTTACAAGATTAGAAAAGAGACTTACCTCGCTCCGAAATTCCATAACCGGCTCCCAAGCCTTTCCAACAACTCAATCCGATGCCCAACGCTTCAAAACTAGTCAATAAATGTGCAAATCCATAAATATATACTCTAATACTCAGTATAACCCAACTTACAACAATTTCCAACTTCGCTCGAAAAGTCGATAAAAATCACCCTCAGGCCCACGTGCCAGGATCCCGAAAATTTTCGAAGGTAAACATTACCCATCGCATCAAGAAATAAAATATATTATTTATTCTCAATTCCATGCCTCAATTCGTGGTCAAAATCTAAAAATACCAATTTTTAGGTTTTCCACCAAAATCCCAAATTCCACTAATTTTTAATAATTTTTCATGTTAAAATCTATATATAATCCAAGTATTTAACTTGAAATAGGTGAGAGTCACTTACCTTGACATAAATAATGAAGATGGAGCTCCAAAATCGCTCCTAGGTCGGCTCCCATGGAGGAAATGAGATAAAATAAGCCAAACCCATTTTTTGCAAACTTATGCACTGCCCAGGCGACCCTTCTTCGCGATCGCGGGAATACCTTTGCGATCGCGAAGGCTAAAATGTTGCCTCCTAGAATTTCCTCTACGCGTTCGCGACCAAAAGGCCGTGTTCGCGAAGCATTCAGTCCCCACTGCTACACGTTCGCAGGGTAAGCCTAGCGTTCACGTAGGCTAAATGGCTCCAGGTCCCCCAACCCCCATCATCCTACGTGTTCGCGACTCCCTATCACATTCGCGAAGGATAACCCAACGCATTCTCCGCGTTCACAACCTCCTCATCGCATTTGCAATGAACATTTCCCTCTCCAGCTCCAGCTCCAGTTCCTCTTCGCGGTCGCGTCCCTTCAACCGCGATCGCGATGCTTACCAGATACACCAGAAACCAGTAGCATCCAAACACCCAAACTTGGTCTAAAACACCTCCCGAATCACACCCGAGGTCGTCGGGACCCCATACAATCACACCAACCAGTCACAATACTTAACACGAACCTGCTAGAGGCCTCAAATCACATCAAACAACACTAAAACCACGAATCACACCCCAATTCAAGCTTAGTGAACTTTAGAACTTCAAACTTCTACATTCGATGCCGAAACCTATCAAATCACGTCCGATTGACCTAAAATTTTGCACACAAGTCACATTTGAAATTACGGACCTATTAAAACTTTTGGAATCCGAATCCGACCTTGATATCAAAAAGTCCACTCCCGGTCCAACTTTTCAAAAATCTTCAACTTTCCAACTTTCGCCAAATGACTCCAAAATGCCCTACGGACATCCAAATTCACATCTGAACGCCCTCCTAAGTCCATAATCACCATACGGAGCTATTCCCAGGCTTGGAATTGCAAACGGACATCGATAAAATTAAAATACACTTCAACCCAAACTTATGAAATTCTTCCAAAACGCTAACTTTCCATAATGAGCACCGAAATGCTCCCAGGTCACCCAAAACCCGATCCGAACATAATCCCAAGTCTGAAATCATCATATGAACCTATTGGAACTTCCAAATCCCGATCCGAGGTCGTTTACTCAAAAGTCAAACCTTAGTCAATTCTTCCAACTTAAAGCTTCCAAAATGAGAATTTTCTTTCCAAATCAACTCCAAACTTCCCGAAATACAATTCCGACCACGCGTACAAGTCATAATACCTGAAGTGAAGCTACTCAAGGCCTCAAACCGCTGAATGACGCGCTAGAGATCAAAACGATCGGTCTGGCCATTACATTTCCCCCCACTTAAACATACATTCGTCATCGAACGTGCTAAGAACTGCTCCGAAAATTTCCGAAACCAATGTTCAACACCTCGTGAACCTTCCCGTGCTACCATAATACAGTTGAGCACATTAGCTTAAGGCAGTCCGAAGATCCTCCCTTTTATTCAGTCAAATAGGCCTTAGAGCCAAATTCCATCATCTGAAATACTCCGCCGACCTGCTTTCAACATATGAACACCGTATCACTCACTACACACTGCACCAAAACATGATCGTATACCTTTTTTGAATTCACACCATGCACTGCACAATTCATATAACCTTAATAACATCCTCTAACAACAATAGTCACGCTTCCACGAATCTGATGCCCACAACACACCTCATGACACATATAAGTCATCTTCCCACTCTTGCAATACTGCCACGACAGAGGAGATGTGTAGAAATTCATAACCAACTGCCAAGTCAACAATTCATTGAGCCTCTCCTCCTGACAAGAATCATTACCTCATCATGAACTAATAACGATATTTGTTCTTTAATAGGCCTTATATAAATACGATGGCACTGATCCCAATTCCAATAATCCCGTCTCACCCAGTACAAGCCGCTCAGGCAAGAAGCCATCTCAGACACTGCCAAAGGTCTCATATGATGCGACAATATGACAAAAATCTACCAACTTGAATGTGATACATAAGGAAAACAAACCCTGTAAGGGGCTACTCAACCCACACAATGGATTAAACAACTGGAAAGATGTCACGAACCTTCCTCAGAAAATGAGGGACAAAACACATAAGAATAAATATAGAGAACTGTACTCCACATCCCACTGTTGCGGTGTGCAACCCGATCCATACATGACACCGTTACGACGTGCAATTCGATCCAACCATGATACCCGTGGCGGCGTGCCACCCGATCCACACATAATAATCCAAAGAAAACACACATCGAGCCATATCACTTACACTCACGAAATGCCCGAATATCAACCACAAGCACGCCAAGTGCATAACACAAATCCTGGGGGACGAGTAGCGTCATACGCTACAAAACTCAAGAACAACTAAGGTGCGATATATGACCTGTATCTCGAGAGACATCCTGCTCACATAACACCATCACTATGCGGGACCTCAACACATGAACAAATAATCAAGCCATCTCACAATCCACACGTCACAATAGAGTATTACATGAAATAGTTGACGACGAAAATAACATCTAACGCCCGAATACCCCTTCGTAAGGAATGCTATGATGAATAAACACACCCAGGCTGGTGTAGAGTACACATCCACATTTGGACCCATCAGCGGACCTCAAACCGATTTTGATCATACCATGCTTGGGAAAATAACCTCTCAAGGACCCACAATGACCTATTCATGACACATAAAAATACTCGTCAAATCTGAAACAAACTCACACGGTCCACAGCCCAAGGGATAGGATGCCTCTCAGGCATAAACTCTCACACTTGCGATATTCCATAACCTCCATATTTGGTTTCAATATTTACAATCAAGTGAGTGACATGTCACACTTACACAAATCTACCCGTGGGAAACGCCCCCACGACCATTGCACTCAGGTAGTAAAGTCCACACATCCATACCACCAACCGTTCTAATTCCTGTAAAGTGAATCAAAATCCGCAAGTCAATACACAAAGCCTCTTCCACATGACACCAATCTCAGGTGACGCTAACGATAATGCCATCTTACTCTATAAATTTGAATTCTTTCCTGCTCATCCGAGCTCGTGACATTCTTGTCAACACCAAACCACAACCTTGATCCTTAGCTTCCATTTCTCATGCCGCTCACTGCACCTATCCTACCAATACGTGAGAGCACAAGAATTTCATCATAACTCTTGAACCACTAATAGAATAAACACTCTGTCATATGGAAGCCTTTCACTTAGATCATTTCTGGAAAATCGTTGCAACACATGACCGAATTCCCATAACCGCAGAAAATACAAACCTCAAGTTGTGGTCTAAACCACCATGACTCTTCTGGGATCCATCTACACATAACATGCCATAATAATCAAATGCCTCCAAATAAAATCAATTATGGAGGCCACCAAGCCTCGCACGTACCGCCACAATCACCTGTAAAACTTAACACGCCGAAGGAACTGATCATTGCCACCATCATGTCGATTCAACCATTGCTAATCGATCTGACTTCTTCTAATTTACTCCAAGATTTCCTTAGAAATATAATAGCTCCATTCAAAATATGATGGGCCCAATCCGCACTCATCCATAAGGACTCTATTTCACGAGACCACGTTGTCTCAAAACCCACAAACCATCTCATACCTCCTTGTGCGCACATTCACATCTTCAACTGATACACCCATTCTGATAATTCCTTAATGAATCCAAAGTTATTTTCTCCCATTCCTCCAATGCTAAACCGCATACTGATGATAACATGGATCACTCCAAGCCCCTTTCATAATCCACTACAAAAGCTCGACACTTAATCATTTCACGAACTCGAATTCCTTAGGCACCACACTTTAATTTTTGAACCCACTAGAACTGTTTTTGAGAGTCACCCACTCCGACTTGTTCCCAAATATGATCAAACTCCAAGTCCCTGATAGCACATGAACACCATCTCAAAGGAGAAACCGACTGAATTCCTTTCCTTGTATATCATATCAACACAAAGCATAAACTCTGAATCTTCCCAAAACCTGAACATGAATCAATAAGGCCCAAATATAGCACGCATTCCTCAAATCATTAGCTCGAATTACCACTGATGTTTTTCTTTCCTTAATCATAATGACCCACCAATACACCGTTGACCAAAAACCGCACAAGCAGACTACCACACAATCTAACCGTAGATGGTAGAGCTCCCCCACTTATCTTGAAGCTACCATTTCTTATACCTAGAACTCACCACGATTCCTCCTTCCCAGCTACAATGATCTCGCACGATCAACTCGCCAAGCATATCGAAATATTTCTGTTAAACATTTCATAAATAGTCTGAATCACTAGCCATATTCACACATTCAACCTACTACCGGATAGCCAGTAGAATCCTTCGTAGAAGCTTCATCAATACCACGCAACCGCTAACCTGCTCACAGGAGATAACCCACATGTGGAAATTCCATGCCGACATCTTCCAACGATGTTGCACTGGGTGCCATTACTACGAATCATTGAACCCTCCAGATCCCCTGCTCGTTCACCAGCTGTAAAAGTTCGTTCACTCTCAATTGACATCAACCAAAAGTGCGACAATACATCCCTATCCGAAGTCATGTTGAATTATCCTTTGTATCAAGTAACTCTTCTCTGTTGTATCCAATCTTCCTCAGTATAGTAGTCAATATTCCCACTTAAGTCCGTAGACCTAGTCACTGTCCACCATGAATCTCAAATCTCTCTAAACTTTTCTCAAGGCGTGTAGCTATCCAACCACAGAATCCATATGCTACTCTGCCACTCCCCCACTTTGGTCAAACCCCCTCCTTTACACAACTAGTCGACTTCTATTTCTCACACTTGGCCCTCTAGAAATTTAACCACCGCAAGACACCTCCCACATGTCCTTCCTCATCCTTCGCTCCCCATTTGTTGCCTTAAATTAAAATCCGTCTCTGTAGCACTTGAACCAATAGGTCGCCACCAACTTTAAACCCCTCCGACGATCATCCTTCTCGAGCCACTAACACTAGGAACACATATTCGATCCTGAACCACTGCACACCACGATATCTGACAGCCGCTTCCCCGACACCATTTCATAATACCCTGTCCCAAAGGCAAATTGAAGGAGACCATAACACCCGCAAACTTAACACATCCAATAAAGGACGACGATACCACATCACAGATGCAAATTCCACCACGCTAAAAAATACCAAGTCTCGTTACTCCATCAACCCAAACATGAAAGCTCATAGTCCGATTGCCTTTTCTTCGACGGAAATAAAACATTAAACCTCTAAATCATGCACTGAGAAAAACCTTCTTTCAAGTCATTCACTGCCCCGACACATAGACAAAAATCCTACCATTACATCAATACTATGCAATAACAACTCATGAACATCATAGCAATCTGTGCATAGCCTCAAAACCATAAAAATTACAACTACTGTGCTGAAATGACCGAACATCCTTATACAAAGCAATGACATTAGCCTAATCAAATACGCATGGAGAAACATTCTGCAATACATCTGTTGTACCATTACAATTACTCGATTTCCAATTGATAACAAGTGGTTCACGTCGCATAAGGTTGAGTAGGAAAGAAATAAAGGCATAAGCCTCAAAGGAATCAATTCACACGATGAGGAATCAAGAAAGGAAGTGCTCCTAATAGCCCTGTAGCCTCTCAAAGATAAGTACAAATGTCTGTGTACCGATCTACAAGACTCTACTAGACTTGCTCATGAAACGTGAGACCCAAGTGAACCTAATGCTCTAATACCATTTTGTCACGACCCAAAATCTATTAAAGGTCATGATGACGCCTAACATTGTTGTCATGCAAGCAAACAATTAAATGGTTAACTTCATTACTCATTTTAGTATTTTTGAAATGATAATTTCCTTCAATTAAATAATAAGAGATAAAATTTACATAGTAAATGGAAATATTTTCACAATTACAATACTGAACAACCCATAAGCACCCCAAAACCCAGTGTCACGAGTGCATTCGCATCAACTAGGAAATACAGTAAAATACTACATCTATCTAGGATACAATTAGACAGGAGTATGTAAATAACTCGGATGGAGATTCTGTGTCATGCGGACTCGTAACGTGGGATGCATCTCACCTAAGTCCTCGCAATAACCACGCCTCTGCGCCCACAAGGCCACTAGACATATATATACCTACACAAAAATATGCAGCAAGTGTAGTATGAGTACGCAAATCAATGCGTACCTAGTAAATATCCAGCTCAACCTCGATGAAGTAGTGACAAGGGATTGACTCCGACACTTACTATGGGCTAATCATAAAATATCGATATTATAATTGAGAAAGAATGAGTTATATAGAAACAACTGAAAACTCAAGAACAATAAAATAATTAAACAATCCTTCTACTAATAGGAATTTCCAAATTTATTTTCGTCATTTAATAATTTATATTTCAAGCCAATGGGGAAATATCAATTATTATTAGTTCCAAAGATTTATCATGCACAACTCATGCCGAGGTCGTACGACTCGATCCAAAATAAAATATTTAAATTGTGCACTGCCGAGAGTCAAACGACACGAACCATAGATGCAAATATTTGCTACCGAGGCGTTCGGCCAGCTCTACAAGAAGAGATAATACATTAAAACAACCAATTCAAGATTTATTAAGGGGTAAAGATTCAAAGAATTGCCAATTCTCATTAACGGTCAATTAAAATGAAGTTTAACCTGTTACGATTCCTTTGTTAAGTTTCAATATGATTTAAGTAATTAAATTAACAAGTAGGGTGCAAACATCGCAAGCATAATATGATTTGGGTCCTAGACTACCCGGACATAAGTACAATTAGTAGCTATTTGTGGACCCTCGTCACCTCGTGCGTACGTATCCCCCACAAATAGAAGCACATAGTAAATTAATTCACCTATGGGTTAATTCCCTCTTACAAGGTTAGAATAGAGACTTATCTCGCTCCGAAATTTCATAACTGGCTCCCAAGGCTTTCCAACAACTCAAATCGATGCCCAACGCTCCAAAACTAGTCAATAAAGTGCAAATCCATAAATATATACTCTAATACTCAGTATAATCCAACTTACAACAATTTCCAACTTCGCTCAAAAAGTTGATAAAAATCATCCTCGGGACCACGTGCCCGGATTTCGAAAATTTTCGAAGGTAAAGATTACCTATAGCATCAAGAAATCAAATATATTATTTATTCTCAATTCCGTGTCTAAATTCATGGTCAAAATCCAAAACGAAACCTATCAAATCACGTCCGATTGACCTCAAATTTTGCACACAAGTCATGTTTGAAATTACCGACCTATTCCAACTTGCGGTGTTGGAATCCGACCCTGATATCAAAAAGTTCACTCCCGGTCAAACTTACCAAATACCTTCAACTTTCCAACTTTCGCCAAATGACTCTAAAATGCCCTACGAACCTCCAAATCCACATCTGAATGCGCTCGTAAGACCAGAATCACCATACAAAGCTATTTCCAGGCTCGAAATTCCAAAAAGACATCGATAATATTAAAATAGACTTCAACCCAAACTTATGAAATTCTTTCAAAATGCTAAGTTTCCATAATGAGCACCGAAATGCTCCCAGGTCACCCAAAACCCGATCCAGACATGTCCCAAGTCCGAATTCATCATACGAACCTATTGGAACTTTCGAATCCCGATTCCGAGGTTCTTTACTCAAAAGTCAAACCTTAGTCAATTCTTCCAACTTAAAGCTTCCGAAATGAGAATTTTCTTTTCAAATCAACTCCGAACTTCTCGAAATTCAATTCCGACCATGCGTATAAGCCATAATACCTGAAGTGAAGCTATTCAAGGCCTCAAATCACCGAATGACGCACTAGAGCTCAAAACGACCGGTCAGGTCGTTACATATTAACCGGACTACCTATTCAAAGATGAACTAATTGACTTTGATTTCTTTTCTAACGGTGGGCCTGCTAGAACTAAAATAGTTAGGTTTGGGAGTTGAGACTTTGGGTGTTACTTAGCTGTTAACTTGCAGCCGTTTTCATAATCTCAAGACTAAAAGAAAAAAAATTAATGCTTTATTATTTTAAACATAATGCACATGATGTATTTTTCATATATAAATCTATCGGTATGGTTTAATAGCTTTTCAGTTTAGTTTTATAAATTTAAAAATGGATTCTATTATTCGATAATAAAAGAAACCTAATAATCTGTTTTGTACGACTCAATTTGATCGATTTAATCATTTTTTAAAGATTCATTAACACCATTACTTTTCAGTATATTAGGAGTATATCTTATGAGAATTTATTCATACATTAATGGGTAAATTTTACTTTACTTCCTTCCAACTTTAGTTTTATCAAATAATTGACCAGCCGTGGCATTGCCTTTCGTGTATTGGAGTCAAGATTATCACTTCGTGAATTTTGTAATAGCGCCAAAAAACTCCTCCAACACACTTTTTACTTTTTACTTTTTTCCGTGATATTTTGAGTCAAAGGGGTTATCATACCCATTCACAAGGTGAAGTAAAAATTACGCGGCGTATCCTATTTGGTCGCCCCCATTTAATTTATATCCGCTTTTTTAAAAACTTTTAACCCGTACTCACTTTTTAAATAACTTCAGCTCCCTTTCCCTCGCTGAGCTGAAGTTCACCAGTTAAGCTGAAGTTCGCCAGTTATAAAGACAAAACTTCAGCATACGGGGCTGAAGTTCTCCAGTTAAAAAGATGAAACTTCAGCTCTAGAGCTGAAGTTTCCCAGTTACAAACTTCAGCTTTAGAGCTAAAGTTTCCAAATTATAAAGACAATTACAAGGACAAAACTGCAGCTCTAGAGAACTTCAGCTCTAGAGCTGAAGTTTTATCTTTGTAAACTGGGGAACTTCAGCCCAGTATGCTGAAGTTTTTGTCTTTATAACTGGGGAACTTCAGCCCCGTATGCTGAAGTTCCTCAGTTACAAGACAACAACTTCAGCTCTAGATCTGAAGTTCGCAAGCTATTTCAGGCCCGTCTTCTAGAATGCTGAAGTTTTGGGTGATTGCCTTTGCTACTTCAGTCCCGCATGCTGAAGTTATGTGCAAAAGCGGGTACGGATACAATTTTTTTTACAAAGCGGGTATAAGTTAAAACGTGATATAAAAAGTGGATACGGATGCAAAAGCCCCCAAGGTGAAGGTAATTGTTTTCTAGGCTTTAAAGATTAAAGAGGTAAAATAAAATTAACTCTAAATTAATTAATTAGACTGGTCTACTGTGATATTTTTCTTTTATCTGAGTTTAAAATGGACAATGTGAATCCACTTAGGATGCTAAGTCACACAATTGATAAATATTCAACCCATCCTTTGGATGAATAAATAATACCCACACAAGAATTTAAGATATTAATTTGCTTCATGTAGAGAAGAAAATGTCAAAAAGTATTGTCAAGAGAAACTGTTTGTTGATTCTAAATACCTAAAAGCATGTTTAAGAAAATATGTTTAATTTGAAATTGGGGGTTGGCTCTTTTATTCTTGAGTTGCCATGTGTTCCTTCATCTAAATGAGGAGTATATCAGTGTAAAAGTATAACGATGAGGTCCCAATTGAACTAATAGTCAAACGAGGGAACAGGCCTTCATGGCCATTTACAATGTGAAATTAAGAAAATATCCTTTTTAGATAAAAGATCAATCTCTTATGAATAAAAATAAATCTCTCATAAATAAATTAAGAAAAATAGGGTCATAAAATTAAAAACAAGTTTCTAAAGACCCATAATTGATATAGGAGTATATTTGATCCTTTTCTATTTTAAAAGTTATGGAGACTGTGCAGCTACTTTATTATGTTATCGTAAAGATGGGGGATTTGCATCTACACCGTTTTTTGGGTCACGTTTTAGCTTATACACGCTTTGCAAAAAAAATTACAAGCGTACCCACTTTTCGCGTAAACTTCAGCAGACAGGCCTGAAGTAGCAAAGGCAATCACGAAAACTTCAGCAATCTAGTAGACGGACCTGAAGTTGTTTGTAATTGCTGAACTTAAACATTTTACTAGCTGAAGTTTTATTCTATTTGTTGTACTTTAGCATGTTTTAGCTGAAGTTTTGTCCTGGATTCAATAGTTTTATCGTAAAGCTTTTTCAAAAACTTCAGCAGAAGATGTTGAGGTTATTTAGTTCATTTGTAAAAATTTCAGCACTAAATAAGCTGAAGTTTTGTCCTGGATTCATTAGTTTTGTCATAAAACTTTTTCAAAAACTTCAGCAGAAGATGTTGAGGTTATTTAGTTCATTTGTAAAAATTTCAGCACTAAATAAGCTGAAATTTTGTTCTCTATTTGCTGAACTTCAGCATGTTTTAGCTGAAGTTTTGTTCTCTATTTGCTGACAAACTAATTAAACACCTCATTATCAGAAATCACTGAAGAAACATGACATCCTAATCGGCATTGGAAGAAACACAAGATAGACCATCTTTGTAAATAAAAATTTAAAATCAAGAGTGCCCTAATAGTTCAACTTTCAAAGCTTAGTGTAAGAATTGCATCAATAAAGCCGCAATCAACTTGTTGTTTGATATTTCATTCCTGGATCAATCTGAATTCATTGCAAATATAATAAATACAGACAATGAATTATAAATAGATGAATAAAAGTTCTAAAATGTTGTTTCAACAAAAATAGCACTCACTATGAACAAATCAGCAGTAAAATATACTACAATTTATAAAAAATAAAGAGTAGAAAAGAAAGGAGGAAGAAAGGAGCGCACAAGTAGCAGGAAGAAGGAGGCGCCTGAAGTTATAAAAATTAAGGTATAAATTAAATAATTTTAAAAATATGGGTATAAGTTAAACGGGGGCAACCAAACAGATCGCCCGTGCAATTTTTACTAAACATATGGTGTGTATGCAATAATAAAGCCCAATATGTAATGTTTCAAGCGCAAATTGGATCTTCTTCAAATGATATAGATATGCTACCCTAGGTGTCCTTTGAAATTATATAAATAAAGTTATATGTGTTTGAATTGAAAACTACGTAAAAAAAAAAAAAGGGTCCTTCTTTTAAAATTATATATAGGGATTTTTTTATTCCTATACACTATTTGAAACTTTATTATTCTTAATGTCCATGTTTAGCTAATTACCTGGCATAAACAAGTTTTGTTTACAAAATATATACAATCCATCTTAAAAGACTCACATATCCATTATTTATGCCTTCAATCAAGGAATTTAGTTACACCCTTTTCCTTTTTTTCGTGCTCTCCCCTTTCTCTCCATATCTTCCACTATTTTATACTATTTCACTAATAAAATAGTTCAGCAGCTACCACCAGCTCCAGCCCTCAAGATCATCAGCAGTACTATTTTGCTCTATATTCAAATCATATAATTCCTGATTTTGTTGTTCAACATTGCCAATTTGAGAATTACCTCATAATCGCATAGACAAGTTAAAAATTTCTCGATGAATAGGATGATCCGTATCAGAATTATCTCCATCAAGTTAAAAGCTAAGAGGGACGAATCGAAATCAAATGGGGTATCTGAATAAACTTACTAGAAAAGAAAAATAAAAGGAATGAAGCCGACGGATTTTTCCTCCAGGTGAAGAAGGGCGCAAGTCACGTGTGTAAAAAGAGAAGATAATGAATGGTGTACATAAACAAAAGCAAAGGAATGAATTTGGGCTTTTTCTTGCTGGGCATGTGTGGGGGCATTTGCATCTACACGCATTTTTTAGGTCACGTTTTAATTTGTATTTGCTTTGAAAAAAAAATTGCAAGCGTACCTACTTTTTCACGTAATTCCAATATACGGGGCTGAAGTAGCAAAGACAATCACGCAAAACTTCAGCATTCTAGTAGACGGGACTGAAGTAGCACGTGTGCTGAACCAAGTGTGCTGAAGTTTTTATTTGTAATTGCTGAACTTAAGCATAGTAGCTGAAGTTTTGTTCTCTATTTGCTGAAGTTTTTGTTTGTAATTGCTGAAGTTTTTTTTTTTGTAACTGGCGAAGTTTTTGTTTTGTAACTGGCCAAGAGCTGAAGTTCTTGTTTTTGTAACTGGTGAAGAGCTGAAGTTCTTGTTTTGTAACTGGCTAGAGCTGAAGTTTTTATTTGTAACTGGCGAAGTTTTTGTTTTGTAACTGGCCAAGAGCTGAAGTTCTTGTCTTGTAACTGGCTAGAGCTGAAGTTTTTATTTTGTAACTGTCGAACTTCAGCTCTAGAGCTGAAGTTTTTATTTGTAACTGGCGAACTTCAGCTCTAAAGCTGAAATTTTTGCTTGTAACGGGCGTTCGTCATGTTGTATTCGTCCATTTTTAGCAGGGGTAAGACTTTCTGTATTCGTCTTCTCTACGAGTATGTATATTTTTTTGGCATAGAGTCTGCTTGCAGAATTGGATCTGCTATGACAATATTCACTATTTCATTCCCATCTGTGGTACAGGAAGCTGCTTCACCATCACTGAACGCTTGATCATCTATTTTTTAATCAATTTCTGCAAATAGCTACTCTTGTTAAGTTGAGGAGGGGGAGAAAGGGGGCTGAAGTTGTTTAAAAAGTGGGTACAAATTAAAACTTAAAAAAAATGGGTATAGGTTAAATGGGGGCGACCAAATAGGGCGCCCCGTGCAATTTTTACGCATGTGTGGGCTACAAATTTTATACAATATGTCTTTTGTATCTGATTTATATATAATAAAAATAAATTTCATACAACTAATTATATATTATACAATTTGTCTACAACTTATCTACAATTTTCACACATTATATCTACCCAGTTAAATACAACTACAATAGCATACAACTTAAATACAAATTTTATATATTATGTCTTTGTATTTTTTGTATCTGATTTATACATAGTAAAAATAAATTTCATACAACTAATATATTATACAACCTATCTACAACTTATCTACAATTTTCATACATTATTTCTACTTAGTTATATACAACTAGAATATTATACAATTTAAATATAATTTTTATACAATATTTTTCAACTTTCATACAATAGTTGAATATATATATATAAACAACAGAATACACATTTCTATAATTTTTCTACAATTTCCTAAATATAATGAATATCATGTCTTCTTCTTCTTCTTCTTTTTCTTCGAATTTAATCTGAAATTCAGCCAAAATCAAATCTAACCTTCACCAAAACACCCTCAAAATTGAGATATAGACTCCAAATCATATTACCAATTTTTTGCAACAACACCTAATCCAAACAAATAATGATTTTTGAAAACCCAAATTCGAATTCAAAACTTCAAAGCATTTTAATGGTTGCCAATGGTGGAATTGTTGTTCTCTTTTTCTTTGCTTTATAATACTGAAATTAGGGATTGAGAGATAGAGAAAGATGTAGAGAGAATTTCCAATTCTTTGCAACAACACTCACTTCAAACAAATAGTATTTTTTGAAAACCCAATTTCAAATTCAAAGCTTCAAAGCTTTTTAATGGTTGTAAATGGTGAATTGCTGCTCTCTTGTGCAAGATACGTGATGGAGGAGGGTGGGATGTGGAGAGAGAAACGTAAGGGAGTAGAAGATACATTAGAGTGATTTTAGGACACTAATTATCATCATTAATTCCCTTAAAATGTACATAAATAATAATTGAGTATATAAAATATAATTATAGTAAAATTTAAATAGGGAAAGTAATATAATTTCATATAGTGTATAAAAATATAAAAAGTTAGGAAAATAGTGAAGAGGATTACAATATGGGGAATTGAACCCTCTTGGTATTAACTACTAAGATTTCCAAAGAAAGGGATTTTTTTCTTCTAAAACCAGTACGTAGTAATTTTGTTTTTCTTTTCCAAAAACTTCTTCTGTTGTTAACAAATCTCTAGGACACATTATTTGATTTGCTCGGAGGTCTAACATAAAAACATTACATAATCAAATATATGTTTTTGTTAAATATCTTCTGTAATACTGGGTATATTGTTGTTTGCTGATAAATATCTTCTATAATCCAATCACAGCCAAGATTTTGAAGGGGATTTTGCAAGAAAAACTCTTGTGACCAGATTCCAACGAAAGTCTAATACGTCGTTGGACTTTGTCCACATATTAAAATTCAGTAAATTTATTTGTGCTAGTCATAAATAAAGGCGGATTTAGGTGATTCGAACTTTTTTATCGAAAAATTACACTGTATATATAAGGAAAAATTTGACTTTTATCTTTATATATGATATTTTAAATTCGCTTCACACCGTCCAAAAGCATAACTTAGTGATCAAGTGAGTTCAAAACTATTGTGAGATCATTGATTCAATTCCCGCTAGCTATAATCTCTCTAACTTATTATTTTTTTAAACCCCTTAGCAAAAGCCCAAGCCTCCGTCACCGGTCATAAAGGATTGGTTCACTGGTCAATATTCATTGCAGGAAAAATTATTATTGTACAAATGGATGGATATATAGAAAAATAGAGCAAACATTGCTTGCATAGTCCCTAGTGTTTCGCCAAAAAAGCTGAAAAATGTTATGTTTAATTTTATTCAATTTTTCCTCTCATTTATAATGTACAAGTGCCAAATATGGTGTCTTTTCATGAGCAAATATCTCTCGAAAGAAATACCAAGAAATTTTACAGTTTTGAGTTTTCTAATAATTAACCGTTTGCCCCAATTGACGAGCTAACAAGTTTGTCTTTGGTCCGAAAGCTGGATGGATGTACTACTTGTGCATCAAGTAGTATTTTAGAATGATGTAATTTGAAACTAACTTGTACTTATAGCACTGTGAAAGTGAGTGTCCCATTAGATTGTCTCACATTTCCAAAAGAATCATCAAGCTTTTCAGATCTTACAAGTTCAGTACGTGTAGCCAGCTTTTTACCACAGTGATGTCTACACTTAGGTCTAGAAGCTTTTTATCATCAAACTTTGGAGCAAGCTTTTAACTTTAATTTGTTACGTCTACTGCATGCCAAACCATGCATGCATCTATTGATGTTCAGAAGAACTCAAGTGCACACACGAAATGAACCAAACAGGAAAAAATAAAATGAAACATGTTGCACAAAAAAGTCTCTGCCCCAACTTCACACATTGACAACTTATGTACAAGGACAATCCTCTAGTGGCCCTCGGGCTAGTGAGTTTGAGATGTCGAAAGAGTTTAAGTAATTATATATATAGTTAGTGTAAGAAAGTTTCACTATAGATTTTGTGGTCCGGCCTTTCCCAGATCCCACATATAATGAGAGCTTATTGCACCGGGCTACCCTTTATATATATATATACAGGTAATTAAGTCTCTTTAAAATATGTGATTTATAATACCTGCTAATTCTTGAGATATTGTCTTTAGAATCTTTTGCCCATTAAAATCCAGCATTTTGTCACCTTCTCGATGTTACATAAAACAAATAACTATGACAATCGAAAGTATAATGTCAATGATATATACGAATAACAATAATAATAATAATAATAATACAGTAATTTTTTCCTCTTTTTAATAAGGCGCATTCTGCAAGTTTTGCAAGACAAACATAGCAGAATGTCGGTGGTTGATCCCACAAAAATTAAGTGAATTTATAAGATTTGTTATGAAATAATAAAAGAAGAACAACATTGTAGAGAAAGAGAGAGGAAATTCTTATTGAATTTTAGGATGATTTATAATGGTGTAAGATCCCTCTATTTATAGAAAAAAATGACTTAGCCACAAAGTAAAACTCTCTAAGAGATAGACATTCACTTTAAATAGAATTCTATTTATAACACTCCCCCTTGAATGTCTATTCAACAAATAATGTGTCTCGTTAAAACTTTAACTAAAATAAAACCCAATGGGTAAAAACTTCTAGAAAAGGAAAAAGATTACACATGTTTAGAAATGCGCCTTTTGGTTGCCTCGTTAAAACCCTGCAAGGAAAATCCAGTGGGATAAAACCTTGTAAGGAAAAAAGAGTGCAACGCGTATTAACTCCCCCTGATGAGAGCATCAATTCACACCCTTGAGCCTTCGCATCCCAGTCTTGTGCACTAGCTTCTTGAAAGTTGACGTTATCAGAGATTTGATGAATAAATCATCCATATTAACTTCAATGAATATGTTGCACCTTGAAAATCCTCGCTATCACATTATCATGCTTATAGAGAATTGATAATTCATTCCACCTAACCTTTTCTCAAATGTTTATCATCTCTCCCCCTTATGTTAGAAAAACTAACTTGCTTCCTCAACTTTGGGAACACATCTTTGTGCGTTATGCTGTTAATCAAAATATACACTACACATCAATATTAATAAGATAAAATTATTTGGTTCCAAACCCTGAACCATTTGTGAGGGGAGAATGCAATATATTTTCGTTTATAACATATATCAAACTGATATAGATAACTTTGTTCTCATAAGCAATAGATTAGCTACTAAGTGGTGGCATTCAATAAATCATTTTGCTAAACCAACTGTGATATAAACCAACATATCAAGATGAACTATCTTGAATAAAAAATCTGGAATATGCTCTAAATTAAATTATTGAGCAAGTTACCTCGCAAACACTAGGTTGCGAGTTAGTAATAATCGCACATGTAACCATCTCATAGATGCATCTTTATAAGGTATACATGGCATGTGAATGAGCCCCATATTCACCTTTTATATTTCCGGCATTCATGGGATTCAATCCCAATTTTAATTGGTACATTAATTAATGAGAACAAGCAACATAAGTTTGTAAAGAACTTTCGAGTTTTTTTATTATTTACCCGTGTGAATTCTCTTTTATTTTTGCACAAAATGTTTAAATTAACATGGTTAAACCAATTATGCCAACTAGATAAATTATCAATATTGATAAACTTTAGGTTTAAACCATGATGTGTGGAATTATCAATAAACTCCAAATTTATTATGATATGTTTTTTTATATCAATAAACATCCACTTTATTGTGGTATTCTTTTATTTATGTAGTACAAATTGGAGAATAAAGTGGATAACTTTAACATATATATTACCCCGCTACAAGTTGTAGTAATAGAAGATATTAAATCTTTTATTTATTTATAGTCTCAATATAACCAACCGCTTTCGCGAATACTTTAGAAACTCAATAAGTTTCTTTGAGACTTACTATGACACAATACATTATTGATAATCCATTTTATTTCTCCAAAGTAGTATAATTGGCTCTTCTAGATCTTTCAATTAATTTTGTACTACCACATATTCATCAAAATTCGTATAGTGAATATCTCTTTCAAGGAGAAAGTTATACAAGTATGGTCACGGTCAATACCATCATAGACAAGATATGTTACTTCTATTACATTTACCCTGTAATAATCACTTTGTCATAATATTTTTTCATAATCACAATAGGTACGTGATCAATGACCGTTCATGCCATAATAATGAAATTATATTCGTATTTCATCTCAAACCTCCTTCTAGAGATGAGTGTGGTATATTCACTACCACTAGCACATTCATATTCTTTCAAGAATGAATATGTATGCATAAATCAAATGTTATCACATTCACATCATGGATGGACCATAATCATCGATATGCGCTTTACAAAATCTCAAGTCAAATTGATGACAAATGTTACTTTCAAAGAGTGAAAGATTATTTTAAGAATTCTTATTATTCTCATTATCACCATGATGACGATTATAATTTCGTCTATTGCCACGTCCACATCTATTGATACCTTCATGGTAATACTTTGTCTTCTTTTAGAATTATCACATATTGCTATCACATTCTCTTAAGGGGAATGAGAATGAAGCAAATTCAATGGGACGAGCTTCCACTTCTTTGCCGACAATCGTACATGAATTTGATCATGCAAAGACATAGAAATTTCACTACTTCAGGTGGTTATAATTTCTTGCAAAACTCTATTAGAGTTATAATAAAAGTTTATTGTCTTTGCTTGTATTTAAAATCAAATTATAGAATTTCAAGAATTTAAAAGAGAAAATAAAGTAAAATCATTACCTTAAATCCAGAATTTAATCATGAAAAATGTTCATGGAATAATTGACAATCATTATGTTCAATCCCAAAGTTTCAACTCAATTGGTTAGAGTCTCGTGCTGATAACGTATTGTAAAAAAATAAAGAAGAAGAACAATATTATAGAGATTGAGAGAGAGGAAATTCTTATTGAATTTTGGGATGATTTACAATGGGATAAGACCCTTTTATTTATAGAAAAAAATAATTTAGCCACAAAGTAAAATTTTCTAAGAAATAAAAATTCACTCTAAATATAATTCTATTTATAACTAAGATCGAATATGTAGAGACATTTCGCACAAACTCACGTAAAGTTTTCCACTTATTTTTTCTTTTCGGTTTTCAAAGCTTCAACACATTATTATTAACGTAAAGACAGAATAGAAAAGTAATGTGAGGACAGTCCGTGTTCTCAATTTTTCAGCCCGAGAAATATAAAAGGTGGGGTGGGAGATGGTGGGAAAAAGAATTATTTCAAGAAAGAAAAGTATTGAAGGAAATTAGTAGAAAATGGAAATAATTCTTCAGATATTTTCTTAGAATCTCTCGCCCATTTCAAGACTCACTTTTTAAATTTGTCACCTTTATGTGAGATGCATGTTAAACAAATAACTATACCAATCAAACTAATAATACCAATGATAATAAGAATATCAGAAACAGTAATAATGATTGATAATATAGTAATTTGGCCAACGTCAAATAATCTTATAAGATTGAATAATGTAGATATGTCTTCCAAAATCAAGTTCCATTTGTTAGTTATATTAAGAAATAGGACTTGAATCTAACTCAATTACAAAAATGGCTATGATATCATAATAAGAATACAAACCTTTCGCTTTGTTATAATGAGGAAGAGGCAAACTCGAAAATAGAGAAGATAAAGAACACTAAATTTTAACATAAAAAATAATTGAAGGTAAAAATTACGGGAACACAAAGATCCAAAAAACTCCACTATGACAATAAGAGGGTTACAAAAGTTTTTCAAATTGGTTTCACAATAAGTGCCCAACACGGAGCAACAATAGCAATAACAAATCAATTGAACAAAGAGGAGGAATCACATGAATGGAGCTGCTATTCAGGGCTCAACATCGGATGTTAGAGGTCTCCAAATCTGATCTTCACTGTTCGAATCAAAGACCAAGATATTAGAAACACTCATCCAAAATTTTAGCCCGATGCAACGGTGAACGAATCGAGAAACACGATTTGAAGCTGGCTAGACGGAATAAAATTTGCAGCAAAAAAAATACTTTTTCTTTTCTCTTCTCTCTTGATGGAAGTTCTCTCAAAGACCACTCTTATGCGCTAAAGTCTTTCAAAGATATACAAGTGAGCGTAGAACAATTCTCCAAAGTTGCTTTATTTATAATAATGAGTGGTGTATTCTCTTAAAGCCAAAACTAACTCCAAATAAAAAGAAAAATCAATTATGATAAATATGTTGTCCTTCCTTCAATAAATAAGAAAACCAAACACGATAAGAAAATTAGGACAAACACCCAATAATTCTCCCCCTTGGCCTAAATTTTCTGACAAAATAAACTTGATCACCTTCTTCACATAACTTTCAATATGACACATCTCTAAATCTTCATCACAAAGTTTATCTCAACGTGAGCAACATCCCGGTCAAATTTCTTAGACAAAAATTATGATTACCGTCAAATTTTGGAGTGTTACTTATGTTGAGAAATATGAGTGAGATGGTATATTTAAATAGGAGCAATTATAATATTTGAAAAGTAGTAGCAAATCCTTGATTATTTATCTAGAATTTGTTACGGAATGAAGGCGAATATGAGTAAGATGATATGTTTAAACGAGAGTAATTATAATATTTGAATCACACTTAACTCAAACCAAAAGCTAGTACATGAATTTTAGGTTGCCCAAAATCATATAAGGAGATAACGGTCCATTTCCTCTGTCAATGGGAAACTTAATTTTTTTTTCTCATTTTGAAAGCTTCACTGCATTTTTATTGAAAAGACAAAGTAGGATACCTTTTATTTCTGTATTTTTTTGTTTTTCTTTTCTTTTCTTTTTTTCTTGTTTTGCATTTTCTGAAACCATTCAACCATGAAAGATAAATAAATAATGGAGCAGGTACAGTACTCCTGCAGGCTACAAACAAGTTTGAATAGTTATATCTATCTTTCTGTTATTTGATATTTCAAATATGGAAGTGCTGTTTACTTAAACTTGTAGGATATATATTCACTGTGAAATATTCGAAAGGCATCTGTGAAGAAAGATAGAAATAGCAAAGTCCATATATGAGATCAGGCTTGAATTGATTGAGATGACTTCTCAATATGCAGATAGATCTTCAATCTTTTGCATGGCCACTACCAATTATTAGATGTCAATATGAATTCTGTTGTACTGTTCCGTCCCGCTGTTTTCGTCTCTTCTCATGGAAAATGTCGATAACCAAATAATAATTAGATTGACATGAATATCAATTGAGAATTGACCATGTACCCGGTAATAAACCGGGCTCGTCTACCGCATGGTAGATCGGGCTCGTCTACGGCATGGTAGATCGGGCTTGGAACATGAGGAAGCGAAGATCGACCCTTAGTCCCACCGGGCCAGAACCAGAGATCAAAATATTCTTCCTCGAGAACATCGAGTCCGTGACCCCGGAATCGACCTTGATCCCGAACAAGATCGAGGTAACATTGTCAATGTAACCCACAGAAGATCGAAATAACAGAAGGCCGAAATATCCGTGACCGGTCGGATATTGCGGCGGGAATCTCGGCACGTATCAATAAGGAACCGACAACTTCGGAGATATTTACCTTTTATAGAATTGTACCTAAAGTAGGACTCCCCTGCTATATAAAGAGAATCTGATCATTTGTAAAGCACATTGAAACACGCATTCCAAAGCAACATATTATTCTTCTGTTTAAATTCTTATTTCATCTGTGTCCTGATACTGATCGAAGTTCATTCAGTTCAAGGGTGGCTAACCTCCCACGGTTGTAACTGTTCAATTCGTGTGGTTTAAGTTTATTTTATCATCGTTTATTTAAATTGCAATTCAATTCATTGCTTTGTGCCAAGTTGATCCTCATATATTTAAAACCACTTACAAATTTAATTGTTATCCAATTTTGAGGGTTTTTTGGCGCCCACCATGGGGCTAAGGATAATAGCGATTATTTGATACAAATTTTCATAACACACACTATTTTACACTTTTTCTTTGAAGTGTCTCTGATTTCAGGTTAAAATTAAAAATGTCAAACTCTCGATCAGCACCCCTACATGTTGAAAATGAATTCGGCCACCATGGTGAAAACGACAACGTAGCACCCGAAAATGAGGTGCCCCCGGTCGACCTCGGCGGAGTCCCGACCGCAGATCCGATAGACAGTAGATCACATGTGGCCATCAACGCAAATTTGCCCACCGATCCTGAGGATAACATCCGCAGAGATGTTCGATCGGCAGCACAAAGCACACATGGCGGCGAAGATGGTGGAATTAACTTGCGGGTAATCTTCGAAATGTTACAGTCTCAACAGGCAACGATAGCCCAACTCTAGAACCAGATTCGCATGCCGAGTAGGATTGAGCCCGAACCATCCTGGGAAGTTGTCCACAGAGATGAACCGGTCTCAGAGAGATTGAATGAGAAGGAGTCAGGGACTAACCCGATAATTATGAAGATGCTCGAAGAACTAATGAAACGGATAGAGTCGGGGAGAAGAAAATTGAGGCAACCGATAAGAAGGTGGAAACCTACAATTCCAATGTTGATCAAATCCCAGGAGCGCCGCCGATATTGAAGGACCTTGATGCGAGACTAAATTGTATAGTTTAACATGTGATATACCTTACATTTGAGGTGCATTAATGATAAAAATACACTTTTTATGTGCTTAATGGAGTTTATTTCATGTGTAGGTGAATTGGAGATGGAAATGGAGCTAAAGGGATGCAAATACGTCGAAAATCCGCAAAAGGAGACACCCAGGCGACAGAGCCCTACAGCCTGACCCTACCTGGCGTTAGCCAGGCCTTAGGGCTGAAACGCCAGCCCTACTCTGGCGTTAGCCAGGCGTTAGGGCTGAAACGCCAGCCCTAGCCTGGCGTTAGCCAGACCTTTGGGTCCAAATGCCCGGGGTTCCCAGTTCGGCCAAATTCGAGTTTTGACGAGTTTAAGTGTTTCCCGGTTGAAATAAAAGTCTCCTACACGGTTAGGGTTCGCCCTAAACATATAAATAGACTCCTAAAATACAACTACAAGGAGATTCGAGGAGATTAGAGAGGATACGGACGGCAAAACATCTATTTGTACATATTTTCTTCATTATTTTGTAGTTTAATTATGCAAGTTATTTTGGGTTTTATTCTTATGAATTTTTTAGCTAACTTCTTTAACCTAGGGTTTTGGTAGAACCCATTGGAGGATAAACTTATTGTGTTATTAATATAGTTCCAATTGGTTGATTAATCTCTATTTGTTCAACTACGTTCTTGTTGTAGTTAATTGAATGGCCATCAATTAGCTGTGCCTATTTATTATGTATCTACTTGAGAGAGAGTGCATATTTAGGTAGTTGTTTGAACAACATCACTCCCGGAGTATAGACGAAAGTCATAACCGAGGGTTTAGAGGTTGGATTAGAGATAACGATACCTCGGGTGCAATCTAAAGTGAACTGTAATGCAATATAGCTAGCGTAACTTGAGAGAGTGCATCTAGTAAATTATCATAATTACTTAAGAGAGATTTATGGTAGATAGAATTTTCATGATTGATAGAAACAACTAATCAAGCTATATGAAGTATCCGAGAAGTAAGTTCACCGACGGGGGAAACCATAACCTTAGATCTTTATTACAATTGTTTACACCTTAGCGTAGTTAATCTTTAGTTTTAATCTTTAGATTTAGTAATTTAAATAACATCAAGTGAAAGTTGATTATTCTAACAGCTTGCTTGATACGTAAATTCCCTGTGGGATCGACGCTGGGCATAATACCCCGGATTATATTTGCAACGCCCGCTTAGTCTTTTATTAGACATAGTTGAGCGTGATCAGACCTGGACTCTAAGAAGTTCATGGAAAAGTCTTTTTCTCCAAGCGCAACTGCCAAGACGATCCCTAAGAACTTACGCATGCCCGAGATTCCTAAGTACAACGGAACGACAGACTCAAACGAGCATGTTACTTCCTACACATGTGCCATCAAAGAGAATGACTTGGAGGATGATGAGATCGAATCTGTCTTGCTGAAGAAATTCGGAGAGATCCTGTCAAAGGGAGCTATGATATGGTATCACAACTTACCTCCTAATTCTATTGACCCATTTCCTATGCTTGCACATTCTTTCGTGAAAACACACGCCGGGGCTATCAAGGTCGAGACTAGGAAGTCGGACCTTTTCAAAGTAAAGCAGAAGGATAATGAAATGCTCAGAGAGTGCGTGTCGGGATTTTAAATGAAATGGATGGATTTGTCACCAGTCGCTGATGATTGGGTCATTCAAGCTTTCACCCGAGGACTCAATGTTCGAAGCTCGATGGTCTCACAGCAGTTCAAGCAGAAACTGTTAGAGTATCCGGCTATTACTTGGGCCGATGTGCACAACCGATACCAATAAAAAGTCAGAGTCGAAGATGATCAACTTGGGGCTCCTTCCAGGTTCGTTTATCCTGTCAGACCCATAGACATAGTCAAGAGAGATATCGACCGTGAACCGAGGTCAAACAGGGATCGGTACCAGCCATACAATGGAGATGAAAGAAGTAGTGGGTCCAAGCGAAATTCTTTGCGAAATAAAAGAATAGATGATCAATTCAGAGCATTCAGGGACTCATGAGCAAGAATAGTTTCGACAGGCTTATCGGGCCTAAAGAATCACCAAGGTTATCAGAATATAACTTTAATGTTGATGTTGCTTCCATCGTATCAGCTATCGGACGCATCAAGGACACTCAATGGCCTCTACCTTTACAATCTGATCCAGCCCAAAGGGATCCTAGCCAGATGTGCAAATATCATGGCACTCACGGCCACAGAACTGAGGATTGCTGACAACTAAGGGAGGAGGTAGCCCGGTTATTCAAAAACGGACAGCTTCGAGAATTCTTGAGCGACCGAGCCAAGAAATCATTTCAGAAATAGGGATTCTAATAAACTGAATGAACAAGAAGAACCTCAACACGTCATTAACATGATCATCGGTGGGGTCGATGTTCCTTCAAGGCCGATGTTAAGCGCACTAAAGTATCCATCACAAGGGAAAAACGGACTCGATATTACATATCAGAAGGAACTTTGTCTTCAACGACGAGGACGCAGAAGGGATCGTGCAACCCCACAAGGATGAACTGGTAATATCTATACTCATAAATAAATCTTGAGTTACGCGTGTATTATTTGATCCATTCAGCTTGGTCAACATCATCCGATCAAGAGTCGTATAACAACTCGGTCTACAAGATCAAATCGTGCCTGTATTCTGAATTCTGAATGGATTCAACATGGCATGTGAAACCACTAAGGGGGAATTAACATTACCAGTGAATGCTGTCGGGACCATCCATGAGGCCATGTTCTATGTGATCGAAGGAGACATGAGGTACAACGCCCTATTCGGGAGGCCATGGATCTACAAAATGAGGGTAGTGCCCTCGATTCTTCACCAAGTGTTGAAATTCCCAATGCGAGGAGGGATTAAAGAAATATACGGTGAAGAACCAGCTGCAAAGAAAATTTTTGCAGTCGAAGAGGTGATTCTGATATCAACGCTTGCAACATCAAAGGAGCCGAGTTCAGTCATGAAGCAGGAGGATAAATAGCAATTTCCGACATCGGACACGACCCAACCGGAGAAATAAGGGACCGAGGAAGACGACGATTATGGGGTTCCTGGATCTTTTATAGTCCCAGATGACTCCAACACCACTAAATAAACGATCGAGGAACTGGAACATATCATATTGATCGAGCATCTACCCAATCGGAAGGTATACCTGGGCACGGGGTTAAGTCCCGAGCTCAGGAAAAAACTCATTCAATTTATTATAGCTAACATTATTGTTTTGCTTGGTCCCATCTTGATATAACAGGTATCCCGCCAGAGATAACCACTCACAAGCTAAGCTAGGACCAAAAATTCCACCTGGTCAAGCAGAAGCGAAGGCCCCAGTCCGAGTCAAACATGCTTTCATCAAGGAAGAGGTATCTAAACTCCTTAGAATAGAGTCCATTCGGGAGGTAATATCCGGATTGGTTAGCAAACGCAGTGGTAGTCCCTAAAAAGGGAACGAATTAAGAATGTGTGTAGACTATCAGGATTTGAATAAGACATGTCCCAAGGACTCTTTTTATTTGCCCAACATTGATCGCATGATCGACGCCACGGCTGTCCACGAGATCCTCAATTTTCTCGATGCCTATGCCGGGTACAACCAAATACGGATGAACCTATAAGATCAGAAAAAAAACTCCTTCATCACTAAATACTGTACATACTGTTATAACGTGATGCCATTCAGATTAAAAAGTGCTGGTGCCACTTATCAACGCCTAGTAAACCTGATGTCAGGGAACAAATAGGAAAATCAATGGAAGTTTACATTGGCGATATGTTGGTTAAGTCCCTGCAAGCAGAGGACCATTTAAAACATATGTAGGAAACCATCAACATATTGAAGAAGTACAATATGAAGCTTAACCCGGAGAAATGTGCATTTGGAGTCAGATCAGGTAAATTCCTTGGGTTCATGGTTTCCAGTCGGGGTATCAAGATCAACCCGACAATATCAAAGCCATCTAAGATATCACGGTGGTGGACAATTTGAAGTCCATACAAAGGTTAACCGGGCGCATAGCCGCCCTAGGGCTATTCAACTCGACGTCCTCCGATAAGAGCCAACGATTCTTCTCGCTACTGAGGAAGAAAAAGAAGAACAACTTCTCATGGACCCTGAAATGTGAACGGGAATTGAAGGAACTCACTCGATATCTATCAAGCCCACCACTGCTTCACATGTTGAAGGCAAAAAAACAACTATACATGTACTTGGAAGTATCAGAGATAGCGGTAAGTGGAGTCCTTTTTCAGGAAGAGCAAGGTACGCAATTTCCAATTTACTATATTAGCAGGACTCTGGGTGAGGCAAAATTAGGTACCCTCACCTAGAAAAATTGGCGCTCGCTTTGCTAAGCGCCTCTAGGAAACTAAAACTATATTTTCAGTGTATGTGTTGTGACTACTTATCCATTGCGAAATATAATGCATAAACCCGAACTCTTGGGACGATTGGACAAATGGTCCGTGGAAGTCAGGGGGTACGATATTGAATATCGACCCCGGACAACCATTAAATCTCAAATTTTAGCGAATTTCGTGGGTGACTTTACACCGGCCTTAATACTCGAGGTCGAGAGAGAGTTGTTGATAAACTTAGGGACGTCTTCGTGAATCTGGACCCTCTTTACAGACAGTGCCTCGAATGTAAAAGGGTCCGGACTTGGCATCGTATTGAAGCCACCAACATGCAATGTAATTAGGCAATCTGTTAGAGTTGTGAAATTGACTAACAACAAGGCTGAATATGAGGCCATGATTGTAGGTCTCGAACTAGCCAAAATCATGGGGGCGGAGGTGATCGAAGATAAGTGTGACTCTCTCCTCGTGGTGAACTAAGTTAATGGAACATTCGAGGTAAGAGAAGAACGAATTCAAAGGTACGTGGATAAGTTGCAGGTAACATTATATCGGTTCAAGGAGTTCACTTTACAATATGTACCTTGGGATCAAAACAGTGAGGACGATGCTCTTGCTAACTTAGGGTCGTCGGTCGAGGACGACGAGCTCAACTCGGGGCAGTCGTGCAACTCCTGAGATCGGTAGTGGAAGATGGTCATGCTGAGATAAACTCTACAAGCCTGACTTGGGATTGCAGAAATAAATACATAGAATATTTGAATACTGGAAAACTATCCTCGGATTTAATCGAGGGCCCTACGTACGAAGGCAGCCTGGTTTAGCTTGTCCGAATATGGAACCTTGTTCTGAAGAACATTCAATGGCCTACTAGCGATATGTCTAGGACCGGGGGATACCGAATACGTCCTGAGGGAAGTTCATGAGGGAACCTATGGACATCATTCAGGCGCCGAATCATTAGTTTGAAAGGTAATCAGAGCCAATTACTACTGGATCGATGTGGAAAAAGATGTAAAGGGGTTCGAGCGAAAATGTGATGGGTGCCAAAGACACGCTCCGATGATTCATCAACCCGGGGTAATGCTACATTCGATTTTGTCACCATGGCCTTTCATGAAATGGGGAATGGACATCGTCGGCCCCCTTCCATAGGCACCTGGTAAGGCTCAATCCATATTGTTTATGACTGACTATTTTTTCAAAGTGAGTGGAAGCCCATTCATATGAGAAGGTCAGGGAGAAGGAAGTCATCGATTTCAGTTGGGACCACATCATATGCCGATTCGGAATGCCGGCCGAGATTGTATGTGACAACAGGAAAAAATTTATCGGCAGCAAAGTGACCAAGTTTCTCGAAGACCACAAGATCAAAAGAATCTTATCGACACCTTATCACCCTAGTGGGAACAAACAAGACAAATCAATCAACAAAACCATACTCCAAAACCTTAAGAAAAGGTTAACTGATGCCAAAGGAAAATAGAAGGAAATCCTGCCCGAAGTCTTATGGGCATACCGTACGACCTCAAAGTCCAGCACCGGGGCCACCCTATTTTCACTGGTCTACGCCGTCGAAGCTTTAACACCAGTTGAAGTCGGAGAACCAAGCCTCAGGTTCCGATATGCGACTAAGGAATCGAACGACGAGGCCATGAATACGATCCTTGAGCTATTAGATGAGAGGCGCGAAGCCACCCTTGTTCGATTGGCTGCCCAAAAATAATGGATCGAAAGATATTACAATCGAAGGGACAAACTTAGACACTTCAATGTCGGGGACTTAGTATTAAGGAAGGTCACAATAAGCACCCGAAACCCGAACGAAGAGAAGCTGGGCCCAAACTGGAAGGACCATATCGAGTTATCGAGATCATCGGAAAAAGATCCTATAAACTCACAACAATGAACGACGAGCAGCTACCGAACAATTGGAATGTAACTCACTTGAAATGATATTACTGCTAAGGTACGACCCCATTCGTTTCTTTTATTTACATTTTGAACTAACACTTGTAGGTAACCAACAAGAAGCGGTGCAAACTTTTAGGTCTGAAAGCACGCGTTGTACTCTTTTCCCCTTGAACCGACTTTGTCCCAAATGGGTTTTCTGGCAAGGTTTTTAACGAGGCAATAATGGACATGCTAACTTAGATTAGAAGACCGGTCATGAATCGATATTAAAGATCTCATCAACATATCCGAGGCTTCTCTTTAGGATCAACCTCGAATACTGGGGGCACTACCCTCGGATATCGACTTTAGTAAGAAAAGAAACTTCGTGATTGAAGGGTTTCGATCGATAGGATTTATTGTAAGAGCCAAACGGTCAAATGAACCGTGCCAGCATAGACTTCTTGAGCCCTGACGCAAAGCATGTACACATGTATAACTATTACGCACAAGAATAAAATGAAGTCTCTTCCTTGCGGATAATTATCTTGTCCCTTAAAACTTTTCTTGAATTTCTTAAGGAATTTCCTACATTCGATCCATAAAAGTATAAGTACGATGGAGAAAATTTTCGGTCACACCGAACCCCCACGATGCCTTGAACAAAATATGTTATAGGCAAGGCTTGTTCGAACCTCCGAACAGAACCTAACTATTTTGTGCTAAGGCATTTTAATCTTTGCAAATATAAATCAAAAGCAAAGGAAAAACTCAAAAATTATTGAAGGAGAAAAGCCTTATATACATATCAAAAGAAATTTACAAGGGGCCAAACGACCCCGATACAAATTTTTACAAAGGCCAAACGGCCTCAACAAAAAAGCGAAAAAAACAAAAAGTGCCTAAGTGGCCTAGTCTTCACCGGGGGAAGCATCATCACCAGGATCTTCAAGGTCTCCTCCACCCTCGGACTCGCTTAAGTCCTTAGGATCTTCATCGTCCTTGGGATAAGCCAACTTCCTGGCTTCGATTTCGAGTACCTTAGCACTCTCAATTTCGGTTCGAATTTCTTCGAGGACTTTCCTTCGAGATTGCCGCTTCGTGTGCTTGAAAATATCCTTTGCTCGATCCTAGGCCGCTCAGCATTGACCTTATATTGCGACACAATCTCGTCGGCATCGGGTTTAACCACCTCGGCCACCGCCTTGGCCGTCCCAAGCTCCTTGGTCAGAGTTCTTTGATCGGAGACAGACTTTTCCTTTACAGCCCGAAGCTGGACCTCAGCCGAAGCCAATTGTGCCCCAACAGTTTCCTTATCTGAGGACAAGTGGTCCATTTTGCTTTTCCATTCTTTGGCCTCGAGCTTTAGTACATCCACCTCTGCCCGTAACTGATCGATTTGATCAAGATTCTGCAGGACCTGCAGGTTCGGGGCGTTTTTCACCGAGTCTAGGTTGTCGTCACTGACCTCAAAGACTTTTACCTTTTCTACCAAGTCAGCATGCTCATTCCGAGCCGCCTCTAGCTCAGCTTGGAGGCTCTTAACCTCCCATTCACGTTGCTCGCCGAGAAGTTTGAAAGCATCTCTCTTCTTAACAAGACCTCGAATGTCGGCCTCATATTGGTTTAACTCTTCCTGATATCGGAGAAAAGTATTGTGATGAAGCACCGAGGCCTACAAACGCAAAGAAAAAGGTCAAGATTATCTACAAATTAATCTAGGAAAAATTAGAAATCATCAAGAGGCGTATGAAGTTACCTGGTTAAACGCATGTTGTGCTTCGTTGAACAGGTAGGGCACGTCCACCTCATTCATCTTGGCTTGGTTATCCTCAATAACCAAGAACTGAAGGTAACTGACCACCCCTACGAGGGCAGAGAGGACCCGGGCATCCTCCAGAATAGACATAATGGCCGATCGCTTTCGGTCAGGATTCGCACTCGGAGCTGGGAACCGGTTGACTAGTTTCGGACTTGAAGAAGGCCTGCTGGTTCCCGAAGATGGACTCTTCCTTGGCACAGGTAAGTCACCCAACCCGGTGACGTCCTCCGTGGCGGTAGAGTATAAGCCATCAGAAAAGTTGTGAAAGGGGTTTTCCACCCTTTGGGGCCCCTCGATGGGGCATCCTTTCAGCATCTGAGCCTCGTTGATCATGGAATCAGTAAACAAAGGCGACTTAGAGAGATCTATCACTCTGAGTACGTCCTTCGGGAATTTCCCACTACTTGAGGAGCACCGGCCACGGCCTCCCTGTCGGCCTCCCTAACTTGGGGAAGAGCAGCCTCGCTTCTCTCCGGTTTAAAAGCTTCGACCACGGCCTCCTCTTCAGAGGAGACTAGACTGAGGCAATTCTGTTTCACCTCTCTCTGTTTCGGAGGCCCCTTTCCCCTCGATCTGCAACGGCTCTCGGGTCATCAGAATGAACTCTTCTTCTTCTTCGGACTCATCCTGCAGCTGGTGGAGTGAGTCCGATTAGAGTGCTCGGGCGCTGGTGCTTTCTTTGGATTTGCGCACCAGCCTTCTCCTTGGTTTCTTCTTTTCAGAGTTGGGAGAAGCCGGAGCCCTTTTCCTTTTCTTCTCATCCTGTCTTGAAGCAGGGAACTAGATAGGGTAATCCTCGTCATTGGATGGAGGCCTCATTGTGACATCCTTAGATAAACCTGCAAAGGGAAACAAAACAGATAAGAATTTAGCAACACAAAAGAGACCCAAGTGTTACTCACTCAGGAAATGGAATCTCACAATGAGAACGAGCCTCCCACTGGCTGTTCGAGAGTTCGCGCCATGCGCACTGGGAATATGGTTTTTGTGACACAATGCCCTCGACCCACTCCATGAGTCGAGGAACTGCATTCGGGACTCGAGCAACAACTGTAACACCACCAAACACCGATAAGAAAGAAGGAAAAGAAAGTAAAATAAAATTTTGGAAAAACAAAATTTTACTTACGTTTTTTGTTCCACTTCTTAGGGAACGACATGTAATCGGCTGGGATCAGGTCCGAGGTCCTCACTCGGAAAAAATGGCCTAGCCATCCTCGATCCCGATCTTCATCAATGCTCGAGAATGGAGCCTTACTAGCTTGACGCGCGAGCTTGATCAGTCCCCCCATCCCCTCGAAAGAGTCAGGGACTGTATAGGCGCATAAGGTGGTCGACGGTGAACAATCACCCATCGATCTTGCTCATGAAGAAGCGAAGAAGGATTATGATCCTCTAGAGCGAAGGGTGAATCTGACCCAGGCACACCTCGTACCTTTTGCAGAAGTCGATGATGATTGGGTCCAACGAGCCCAACATAAAGGGATAAGTGTAAAGACTTAAGTATCCCTCAATGTGAGTGGTGATATCTTCGTCGGGCCCAGTACTACTACGTCCTTGCCAACCCAGTTGAAATTTATTTTGACTGTGAGGAGATATCTTCAGTGTTCGAGCATATGTACCTCGAGGCCTTCTCACACCGGCCTAGTACGGCTGAAGGTTTTTCGACTTTAAAATCGGCGGTTACCAAACACCCTCCAGGGATCAACGTGCTCGAAGGAGGTTCCGTCGCTGGTTCCTCGATAGCGGTATGAGGAACGGTCTCCTCGACGATCGGCCATGATGAAGAAGTAGTTTCTTTTTGGGGAACGATTTTTGAAGTCTTTGCCATTTTTTTTTAAAAATGGAGGGAAAAAAAGAAGAGGAAGGTAGAGCAGTACGCTTGTGATTTGGGGTGGAGACAAGCAAAATTCTCACAAAAGGTCTCAAGAAATCAGAATATAAAGTGCCAGAAAGTAGAGAAATTTCTAAGGAGAAAAGATAGAAGGTTTGGATGTAAAGTTTGAATGAAGTAAGAAGGGGGTACTTATAGTTTTCAAACGACGGTTCGCATCCAGGAAGTGGACGATAGGCAACTGACAGGCATTTAATGCCATTAAGACTTGACTGACGCAACATTTTGATTATTTTATCATTTATATCGCATGAAATCGAGGTGAGAATCGGTAGCTCATGTCGTTTCTCGTCATCTACTCTCCGAAAACTGAGAGGACTATCTGTATACATTATAAACCTGGCTCGTCTACGACATGGTAGATCGGGCTCGGAACATGAGAAACCAAAGATCGACCCCTGGTCCCACCGGGCCAGAACCCGAGATCGGAATATCTGTCCTCGAGAATATCGAGTCTGTAACCTCGGAATCGACCCTGACCCCGAACGAGCTCGAGGTAACATTGTCAGTGTAACCCACAAAAGACCGAAATAACAGAAGGTCCAAATATCCGTGGTCGGTCGAATATTGCGGCGGGAATCTCGGCACGTATCAATAAGGAACCGGCAAATCAGCAAATCAGGATATTTTACCTTTTATAGAATTTTACTTAAAGTAGGACTCCACTGCTATATAAAGGGGTCTGATCATTTGTAAAGCACATTATAACACGCATTCCAAAGCAATATATTATTCTTCTCTTTAAGTTCTTATTTCATTTGTGTCCTGATACTGATCGAAGTTCATTCAGTTCAAGGGTGGCTAACCTCCCAAGGTTGTAACTGTTCAATTTGTGTGATTTGAGTTTATTTTATCGTTATTTATTTCAATTTGAATTTAAATCATCGCTTTGTGTCAAGTTAATCTATGTATCTTTAAAACCACTTATAAATTTAATTATTATCCGATTTTGAGGGTAAACAGATCAACGGTAACATAAACAATTATACGTTACACGTAATACAATCGCAATATATTTTTGTAGCGATTCTCATCATAGGTATACTACTGCTATTTTATAGTAACGTTAGAACTTTTACGTACATAAGACTATATGCAAACACACTTTATTCAGATAAACTAGGGATTAGAACTTGCATCAATTCACGTAAAACACGATAGAAGAGATGCAAAAAAAAACTGATAATCGCTTGCCTTACCTAATAGGGTAACCGAGTCAGATACTTGAACCAACCACCAGCTAGCACATCAGAAAGATTTGTATGGAATATTATGATTAGCGTAACTTTTAGTGAATATTAGAGTTTGAAAAGAAATTGGTGAACACTTTCACAGTATAGTTTAGTGAACATTATGATTAATTACTCTCGATTGATTTTCATTTGACAAACTACTCTTCCAAAGACGTCTGGGATTAATTCATAGCATAATTGCAAACTTTCACGTGTGATTAGGTGAGAAATGATGGATTAATTAAATACTTATTACCCCTGAAACTTCCCGCAGTCAAAGCATAAAAATACTCAGAATCAAGTGTCATTTTCCTTAAGATTTTGGTGCATTGCATGTAACTAAAGGTTGCTAGACTCTTTTTATTTGCTTAACTAGTGAAACAATGAACTTCTAAATCATAATTTATTGTATGCTATCATTTTAATTTGTTCTTAATCAATTGGAGTAATATTTACTTACTAGTTTGTGCCTATCTCTCACTACTCCTCTACCACAATATGTGTAGACTGGCGTTTGCTTTTAAAATTTGAATAAAAGTTTCGAGTAAATTTTTTCAATTTGTTGCAAAACTGTTCCAACCAGACTACACTAAAAAGAAAAATTAATTTTCAGCTTTTTCAAGCAAAAATGAGGAAATTTTGTTCATTGAAATTCACAATGCCAGCTAAATTATATTATTGAAAACTTATACAAGAGTTGGAATTTCCTCAACATATCGAGTGACTATCATATCTTTGGTGCTTCTCTTCTTAAGAAAATAAAAATATTAAAAATTTTAAAAGATTATTTTATCTATGATAGGTTAATTAGTTACAAATTTGATATTTGGTCAAGGACAAAATCAAGATTCCTTGATAGTGTCTACATAATTGAGCCAACTTGACATTGTTATGTTCCCAATCCTATGCATTTTGTCTTCACCTTAGTCCAACTTTTACAGTGCTTGGTCTCTTTAGATTTGGTTTAATTTATAATTTCTTTTATTGCTCAAAAGTTTAGCAAAAAGCTTCTAGTCAAATTTGTCTAATCTAAAGCTCACCTTTCAAAATAGGGTGACAAATAAACTGTTTAAAGAACTTTGTGGGAAGAGGCGTACGCTGAAATTTTTATAAGCGATGACAAAATTTATAAAAGAATTAAAATATAACTTTAATTATCATACTTTTAGACAAGAAATAGCCTTAGTTTATTGGTTTTGTTGAGTATTAAGTTAAAAAAAGTCCATCACAATTTTTAATTACAAAGGCTCTTTCAAATATTTGCAAAAGAAACTGTGCTAGTTGAGGTTTGAACATTTGACCTCTTAGAGCAAAATCAAGCACACAACAAAAATACTACAACACAATTTATGTCAAGTTGTGTCATTTTTTCCTACTTATCCATTTTCGTACAGTATTAATATATATATTTAGTAAAATTTTCTAACAAAGCGGCACCGCGTGACACCGCTTCGGTAAGGTGCATCCGCCCGACTTAATTAGGCATGTAATTAGAGAGCGTTCCAATAATTTAATTGCTGATAGTGATAGTTTTTAATCATCCTTGGATACTCTTCTTTTCTGACGTGCCCAAACTCATAATCTAGCTAATATAACTTCTTAATTATGCATTAATAATATAACAAATATTTACACGTTCTACTAAAGCTATTTATTTTTCATATGGGAAGTATATGGTACGTAGTTTCTGGTTTTGCCTTGATAATATGTGAAGTGTACGTATAAAGAGTACATTGATTGTATATCAGCATCACAAATGTAATATAGAGAACCTCAATTATAGTTTGTTTGGCCAATATTCAAAAATCAGCTTATTTTGAGAAATATTAAAAGTGCTTTTGGTGAGATTGTATATCAGCATGACAAGTGTACGCAGTTTGTGTTTGATTAATTAATTTGAAAAGTATTTTTTAGCAGTAATTAGTGTTTGGCCAAGCTTTTGAAAACTGCTTGTAAGTGTATTTTTCTCAAAAGTGCTTATCAGAAAAGTGCTTTTGAAAAGAAGCTACTTTTTTTTCTACTACTCAAAAACTGCTTCTGCTTCTCCTCAAAAGCAATTTTTTTCCTTCCAAAAGCTTGGCCAAACACCTCAATTTTTGGCCCAAAAAAAAAAATTTTGGCCAAAAAAAAACTTGATCACGCATTAATATTTAGGTAGAGGAAATAAACAATTACTACTTTCCTAAGATGATAAGACCTTGATTAATTAAATAGCTAGCATACTACTAGCTTTTGGATACAACATTATAGAAAGCTGGTGGTTCATTCTGTAATGCCACGATACTCATTTCATGCCCAAAATCACGCACCTTGTTTATTTATAATTATTCATTTAATTTATTGGAACGTTAATTATTTATCTTTTAGCACCTCATATTAATTAAAGCATGATATAATACAGTAACAAAATTGTCTTTTGGAGTTTGTCTGCTAGTTGTTAACTTGTTTAGCTGGTTTATCTAGATTTTTAAATTAAAAAAAATAAAATTGAAGGATATATATAAGGAAAATCTATCCTCCCACCCTACCTCTTCATTCATTAGCTTAGTGTAGAAAATGAATTGCCATTGTATCATATAGCAAACCTTTGAAGATGATAGAAAAGTCACAAAAAGAAGCAAAACACAGTTAGAAAGATAAGGATAGCGTGTGTAAAAAGAATTACACACTTATTTTTTTTATTTTAGATCTAAACATTGTAATTATTTTGACACTCTTAGTTTATGTGATAGTAGATTGATTATCAATTTATAATAAATTACCGAAATCAACGAGCCGATGTCACAATACTTGACCTTATATAGTGGGGTTTCTCTTGCAACCTAAAATAAAAATAATTGTTTTATTGCTTAATTACGGGAAATGAAAATCTCCCAATCGACAATAACGTCTAACGAGCTGAAAATTATTTGTCTGGCAAATTAAACTAGATGTCCAGCAGGGGCGGACCTAGATCATTGATTACGGGTTCTCGGAAACCCGATAACTTTTGCGTAGACCTTATATTTATATTAAAAATTTACTAAATATTTATAAATATCTAATTATGAACCCAGATATTATTACATATTAATTTAAAATAACGGCAAAAGACCCATAAATCTCAAATCCTGGATCCGCCTCCTGTAGCGGTATTTACTTAGCTCTAGAGGACAAAGGAAAGCCAGAAAATGCTTGTGACTTTGTGTACTAAAAAGCAGCTTAACAATTCCAAAAGTTATCTGGACCACAAAGCAAGATTTAGGACAACATAAGAAGTTGTTCTTTTGTCCATGCACTTTCCCCTAACACAATAAATATTTTCTGTTTAATTAATTGACAATCAATTTAAAGAAAATCAAGAATACGTAACATTTCCCAATATTATTCAAACATTCACTGAAACGAGGAAAAACATTCTTTTACTGCAACATACTACTGCTAAGTGTTAGAAAATTTACATGCATCGAGGTACATTAACATCCCACGCTTTCCTTGGTTTTCTTTGATTTTCTTTTTCCAACTTTAATTTGTCTTCTTAGAAGAAAACATGTCAAACTTTGTTACACCATAGACAAATCCATCCAACAAAAATCTTAAAACTAAATCTAACTTTCAAACATGTTTAGATAGAAAAAGGAAAAAAAGAAAAGAAAAGAAAAAAATAGTTAAACCTACCGATGTGACGATACGAATTTTTGATCTTTCCAGACAACTCGATGGGGTTTAGTAAACCGTTTTAGAAGATCCTAATGATAGTTAACTCAATTTTTACAATAAGATGGTTGACTGTTCATCGTCTATAGTTGTAGCTTTGGTCTTTTTTTCTTGATCGGTCGATGATGTCATGAGAGAAACAACAAGATCCGAGAAAGCAGCAACGATATATTTGTGGGTATGTTTCGGATTAAGGTTTAAATAACAGAGGAGGAGTTCATGCAATAATTCCCAATTGGCTTTCATGTCAGTCAACTCATGAGCTTCCACCATTTCTTGCATTGATCGTCGGAAATCAGAATACGGGTCAGGCGAGTACGTTTGAATGGCGACGCCGCCGTTGACCACCGCCTCTTCTCTCTTTTCCGGCGAAGGAGTCGTCGGAAAGTCCACAATGGAGTTGGAATTACCAGGGGAAGAGAAGAAGAAACGTTGAGATGCAAAGACATTGGAGAAATCGGGAATATTATTGGAATAATCAGTATCAGAATATTCTGAATCATCAAAAGAAGAGAAGATGTGATCTTCTGTTAGGGTGGAGGAATTAGTGAGAGATTTAGAAGTGGCGGAATCAGAGGGAATGTCGAAAACAGAGTTGAAGTTTTTGATAGTATGTCCATTTTCTTCTTCTTCTTCAAAAGATAGAGAGAGAGATGTGGGAAGGCATTTGAAGTTTGGGAAGCAATGATAGAATTTCTTTCGTAGAATTCTTGGCATTTTTTGCTGGCGGTGATGGTGATTTGTGGTGGCGCCGCCGGGGATGAGAGAGTAGCTACGGAGTAGGAGATGGCAGAAGAAGATGGGAGTAATCGATAGCCTGTGATTGAAGAGACATGCATACAATGTACTTATATATATTATTTGCTATTCGTCACACTTTAATATTCGAAGATGTTATTATTTCGGGAGTTAAATAATATTTTTGTTTAACAAAAAAAAAAAAAGATTCTCGGTCAAAGCCTATTTTTAAAAGAATATGAGTTACTATAACCAGAAAATTCTGTACTCTCTCAACTATATGGAAAGAAATGAATATAAGGAATGCAAGAGTAATCGACTGTGAGCAAAGTAAAATAGTTGTATTCAAATAATAATCGGAACGTATCCTTACAAGTGAAATTTCCTTTCCTTATATAGGAATCTACAAGTACAACGTTTCTTCTCATTTATGACCGAATTATTATGAGCATTAATGATATTAATGAGACGTTATAATTGACAACCATAATTGTTCATGAAGATTCTGTAATGTTTATGATCATTCATGCACATTAATTGACGATTCGTGAATCTTCCCTCTTTACTGTCTTGATTCATCTTGACGGTGTCTTTTCATTTATCAATTCTGGCTCGAGCGACCGTATCTCAGTCATCTCGTGGGTGATTTACTCGTATCTATTATGTCTCGTGCCTCTTCTAGTACAACTCTCCACTGTTTCTTTCTTAGTCATCCACGTGTCTTGTCATATCAGCCACATATTTAAAATTTATTTTTACCAATACATATAGTCCCCCCCCTACCAATTATTCAGCAATTGAATATTTGGGAAGTGGATCACATTTATGGCGGAAATATGTTGCCGCCGTTTCCCATGTATCATTGTGTCTTCTTCAGAACCAATGCGCCGTATGTCACTTCCATTTAATGCAATGTCACGTGGCATTCATTGATTGAGTCAGCAACTCTTCAACGGTTTATAGGGCTTTTTTGCGGCTTCATCAGTCACGAAGTGACTGTTTCATTATGACGTTTCCATCATGACTCCCTTTACATGAGGGTCGTTTCTTCTTATAAATACCTCCTTTGCCTTTGCTTTCACGAAAACCTTCAATCTACAGTATTCTTCTTCCATAGTAGTTCTTGCCCTCCAGCTCGTATTATTTTCTTATACAACCATGTCTTTAGGAAACCCTGATCCTCGTAGAGTAGTTATAGTAGATGAACTTCCCCCTCAATCTACTCCTGTAAGGAGTAGAAGAGGTGGCAGATTATGTAGCTTAGGATCTGTATTTATTCGTGGTTCTTCTTCTCAACCAAGTGTTGCTACCCCTTCATCTTCTAGAACTAGGGCTTCTTCTTCTCATAGATCCTTTGCTAGGAGTAGGGATTCAAGTGAACCTCTTCGAGAACCCACTGTTGATGAAATTATCCCCGCTGAACTTTCCTTCTCTACTGATCGTGAATCAATTAGAAACCAAGTTACTTATATGACTTCTCATGATCGTGCTGATGTTTACCCTTCCCAGATTACTGAAGGTTTGATTTCTCTTGTACGAAGAGAATGTCATTGAAAATTTGATTTCTCAATTTTAGTCCCTAATGCAAATCAAAGGATCACTTCGTACAAATATGGTTATTCTTTCGTTTACACGTATCCTTTTACGCTTGGCTTCAGACCATCAATTGACCCATTCATCATAGAATTTTGCTAGTTCTTTAACGTTTGCTTAGGAAAGATTGGTCATATTGTATAGAGAGTTGTGGCGTGTTTAAGATACTTATCAAATTTGACCTCTTATTTACCTTTTATCACTTGATTCATCTTTATTCCCCCAAGTTGTTTTGTTCTGTGGTATTTACTCTCGTGGCCAGGAGTAAAAGGGTTTTGGTTAGCCCTGAAGATGACAAGGACCGTGGCTGGTATGCCCATTTTGTTGCTGCTCCCACAAGTGGTTTAGTGGGTGAAGAGAACATGCCTTTTCCAGAAAAATGGAACTTTGCATGTAAGGTTTGATTTCTCTTGTGCGAAGAGAATGTCATTGGAAATTTGGTTTCCCAATTTTAGTTCCTAATGAAAATCAAAGGATCAAGTCGTACAAAGCTGGTTATTCTTTCGTTTACACATATCCTTTTACACTAGGCTTTAGACCATAAATGACCCATCCATCATAGAATTTGCCGATTCTTTAACGTTTGCTTCGGACAAATTGTTCCTATCATATGGAGAGTTGTGGAATGTTTAAGATACTTATCAAATTTGGCCTCTTTACCTTTTATCACTTGATTCATCTTTATTCCCCCAAGTTGTTTCGTTCTGGTGTATTTACTCTCATGGACAGGAGTAAAAAGGTTTTGGTTAGTCCTGAAGATGACAAGGATCGTGGCTAGTATGCCCGTTTTGTTGTTGCTCCCACAAGTGGTTTAGTGGGTGAAGAGGACATGCCTTTTCCAGAAAAATGGAACTTTGCACGTAAGTTTCTTTTAAGATTCTCTTTTCTCTTTTTTTTATTAGAGAAAAAAGAACTTACAATCTCGTGGCTATTTTCTCTTTTTTCAACAACCATAGAAGTCGTTGAAGAAATTGAAAACTTCCGTGCTTGGTTAGAAAAACTGTTGAATGTTGCTCCTACGGAAGGAAGGTCCTGGAAGTACCTTTCTCATAGATTTGGTTGGAAAGTGAAGACTCATGGTACCCTTCCCTTCAATTCTCTACCTTGCCTTCATATTTATTTGAAAATTTACTAACTTCTTATTCTATTAGGGTTTCCCATTCAAGGTGCTAGTGCTACGTCTATTGCTGCATCGAGACTTTCTCTGTCTATGGCTCAAGAGATGATTTTGAGTTCCTCATCAAAGAGAAAATATGATAGAGCTCATGGTTCCGAGGGTGAAGAGGAACGAGAGGAGGGCTCGTTAGTACGTAAGCCTCGAGCTAGAAGACGTGTCATTTCGTATGATGAAGCTACTCCTCCTCCCAGTTCAGTTTCCATGCATAAGTCCGAAGGTGCCACTTTGGTGAGCTCTGATGAAGAGATGACTGCCGCACCCCGTGACTCTACAGAACAACTTTTTCCCCATGGGTTTGATAATGAAGACTTCGGCTTAGTTTCTGAGGAAGCGCCTCTTGCCTCTTGTCCGGTATCTGCTCCTGCCAATCCTCTATTTCCCGCACCTATTGTTGCTGCCACTGCTCCACCCGTAGCTGTTTTGACTTCCTCAACTATCCCTACTGTTACCACTTATCATATTTAAGGTTGTTCTTCCAGTAACAGTAGGATGATGAAAAAAGTTACCATTAAAGTCCCCGAGGATGGTAATCTTTTGAAGAAATCTGGCCAAGCTGATGTATGGCTGAAATCGTTGATTGGCCCAGTTGAGAAGTCCAATTGGAAATCCACAGCTCTTTAACATGGATTAATGACGTTGTCCATTCATCTTTAAAGGTATAAGCCTTAGCTTTTTACTTTGCTTGTGATTTTCTTTTCATCTCTATTTGATAATCACTTTTTCCTTTTCTTATGTAGATTAACCTAATAGGCACATAGCTGATGAAGAGGATTGTCCATACCGAGAAGTTAATGAACAACTATCATACCGAAGCAGATAACTGGAAAGGACAGTTTGAAGGCCTTCAGCTTGAAAAAGAAGTTTTAGATGAGGAGAAGTGTACCTTGGAACAACAAGCGAAGATGATGGCAGTAGAGTTGGCGATTGAGAAAGCCTCTTCCAGTCAAGTGGGAGAGGATAAGGACCTTCTAGAGTCTTCATTTTCCAAGAAGCTTTCCAAAGCCACCGAGGAATTAGGGGTTTGAAAGAACTGCTTAACCAAAAGGAAGTTTGCGCCGGGGAGCTTGTTCAAACGCTCACCCAAACTCAAGAAAATCTCCGTGCGTCTTTTAGCAAAGTTCAGTTCTTAGAGAGGTCACTCGCCCTCTTACAAGCTTCTTTTGATGCTTCTTTGACTGAAAAGGAAGAGCTGAGAGCCGAAATTGAACAGTGGGAGAGAGATTATGAAGCCCTTCAGGACAAAGCTACTGTTGATGTTAGTTGGGATTTTTTGAACACGCGCCTCGAAACTTTAATGGAGGCAATCCAGGAAGGCTTTGACTTAGCTGCTGAAATTGCAAAAACTAAGGAAACTATTGAGAAAACTCAATAGAGTCAAAAATTTTCTTCACCTAAGGTTGGCATTCCCGAGGGTGATGAACTTACTCCCGGTGAAGCTGATGTTCAAACCTCTTCTGCTCAAGTCGAACCTTATGCTGCTGCTGATGATGCCATCTTGAATCTTCTTGGTAATACTGGTTCAGAACCTGCCCCATAGTGAAAGTTTATGTGGAAAGTTTGTTGTGTTGTTTTATTGTTTTTATTGGTGGAATGATTGGGAAGTTTTATCCCTGGTCCATTTTGGGGTTTAGTATCAAATAATTAGGTTTGAACTAAGTTTATACTTAGTTTTAACCAACTTTATATAATATTACTTTCTGAGTTTTTGTTCAACTCTTATAATATCTTATTTTGAGTTTCTGTTCTACTCTCTTATTTTGCATTTAAAAATGCTTCAATACTCGGCGACTTTTTTGAATAAGCACGAATTATAAAAGAGGTCCCTTTTATAAACGACACCTAATGAAGAAGACGTCTCAACTTCATATTGGTGTAAACATACGAAAGAAGAAGTAGGAACATATATATTTCTTGAATAATTTGAGGAAGTTTTATATTTTTTGAACTTTCCAAATTGTATAATACTTTACATGTATTCAAGTAACATCTACAAGTTTTTCATAACTGTTTTTTTTATAACAGATTTTACAAAATTCAAGGGTATATCTTGCAACCCATGACTAAATATTGCCTTTAACCTAGGTACTCGTAAGATTTTATAATTTACATCCACGAGTATATACTTCATCATAGGTTTTTGAATCAGGTTTTTGTTTTGACTCTTGATTTGCTCTTAACTTTTGATTTGTTGGGTAGATTGACTCAGGCTTGACTCGAATTCTGACTTTTCTGGTCTTCTGGTCTTCTTTGCCTTCCATATATATAGTCCTCCAAATGTTAGAGCTTTGAAATATGAAATCTCGAGCACCTGATTATTCCTTCCATGTGGTCCATTTCCTGAAAAAGGAAAAACATACGAGACTCGGAGGTATATATTTTTTAGATGATGACTGCTTAACCCTTTTTATTTCCATCAGAAAGGTTGTAACCTATATTGGGAATAATTTTGCATCTGCGTGTCTTTCAGGTCTAATATCATCATTTGGTGTGAGTTAGCTTTTTGCCTATCATCTAAAATTGTTAGTATAATCTTAACTGTACAAAACAAAAATCGTAACTAAGTGATACCTGACATTGGGTACTTCTTTTTCTCAGAAATAATATTTCTTCAAATGAACAACATTCCAACTCGAAGACAAAACCTTGCCGTCCATGGTTTCTAACTCGTAGGCACCTTTTTCAGCGATACCTCAAACTTTATAAGGTCCTTCCCAATTTGGGTTTAACTTTCCTGCTCCAGTTGTTTTTGTTGATTAGAAAACCTTTTTGAGAACGAAGTCCCTAATCTTAAAGTATCTGAGGTGAGCCTTCCTATTGTAGTAGAGTTCTATGATTTGCTTTTGTGCTGCCATCCTTATTAAAGCTCCTTCTCTTCTTTGTTCGAGTAAATCCAATTTTGTTCTCAATTCTTCATAGTTTGACTCTTCCGTCGCCAGTGTGAATCTCGTACTTGGTTCTCCTATTTCGACTGGGATTAAAGCTTTCGAACCGTAAACAAGTGAGAATGGTGTTTCTCCCATAACTGTTTTTGTTGTTGTTCTATAAGCCCATAATACTCCTGGTAATTCTTTAGGTCAATTGCCTTTTGATTTCTCCAATCTCTTCTTCAAAGTATTAATGATAATCTTATTTGTCGACTCAGCTTGTTCATTTGCCACGAGATGATAAGGTGAAAATGTTATTCGTTTGATTTGCCAACATTGAAAATATTCTTTGATTTTCGAGCCTATAAACTGTGGGCCATTATCACATACGATTTCATTTGATACTCCGAATCGGCATATAAAATTTTTCCAAATGAAATCCTTTACCTCTTTTTCTCGTATCTGTTTGAAAGCTCCCGCCTCTACCCATTTGGAAAAATAATCTATTAATACTAGCAAAATCGTACCTTTCCTTTAGCTTGTGGTAAAGTGTCACGACCCCAAATCCCAACAGGTCGTGATGGCGCCTATCGTGGAACTAGGCTAGAAAATATATCACATGATCACAATTTCTTCTAAAAACATCCCATTTCCGAAATCTGAGCATTTCATAAATATACAGAACTACAGAATAAAGAAGGTCATCATAGAACAATACTGAGATCCCCAAAACCCGGAGCCAACATGTCATGAGCATCTAGTGAAATAATCCAAAATAAACCATTATAATACAAATCTCCGAATCAAAGCTAAATACACAGGAAGGGAAAACAGAGATGCTGCGGACGCTGGACATCTACCTCTATATCCCGTAATCCAGCTCCGCTGCGGACGATAAGGGCTAATGCTCGAGGTCTGCTCCTGAATCTGCACACAGAGGTGCAGGGAGTAATGTGAGTACACCAACTCAGTAGTATTGAAAATAAATCAGGTCTGAGCAACAAGAACCATATAAAATCAATGTCATCAAATCACATGAGGCACAACCTTACTTTCAAATAGTATAACATAGATGTATGAAATCGTCATGCCTTAAAAATCAACTTCCGAAAACCCTTTTACAATATATAATTTTCAACAACCTCAACCGAAAGGTCTAGCATAAAAATGAAATGAATCATATAGAGGCCCCTCGGGCAAAACATATTACATAAGCTCAGAATGAAAGTAGCGGAATCATCAGTAGCCCCTTGGGCAAAACATGTATCATAATCAGCCCCTTGGGCATGCCTCACAGTCACTCATGATCAGTCACTCATCACCTCACAGTAACTCATAATCAATCACTCAACACCTCATAGTCACTCATACCTCCCAATCACTCGTCACTCGGCACTCGCACTCAGTAGGTACCTGCGCTCACTGGGGGTGTGTACAGACTCCATCTTCGGAGGGGCTCCTTCAACCCAAGCGCTAAATAAACAGCCAAATCATGGCATCAATCACTCTCAGGCTCTCGGCCTATCTCATATCATAAATATCCTCACAACATTGGCCCTCGGCCGCACTCAGTCAGACACTCTCAGCATGCCACTCGGGCCATAAGTAAAACGGGGTTCTCGACTCGAAAATAGTACTTCATTTCACGAAAAAGTAATATCATCAAATAGGAGTGTCAAAAATTTCACAAGAAGATTGAGTGTAAAATCATAGTTTCAAGTAGTGAGAATATCAGTAAAGTAGCCCCCAAGGGGTTAAAACAGATCGGCACTAGGCCCCAAACATGGCTCATAGCCCATATATTACACACTTCTTTTAGAACATAATTAACATAAGGTTTTGAGTAAATATGCAACTCATTAGTTGCCGCGGAGAGGACCTAGTCCAATCCAAAAGTCAGTACGCGCCACACACTCATCATCCAACATGTGCGCCATTCTAGAAACATCAGAAATATGAAGTCCGGGGTTTCATACCCTCATCACAAGATTTATAGCCATTACTTACCTCTACCGGGCCGTGACACTAATCCGCAATGAACTTTCCCCTCAAATTGGCTCCCGATTGTACCGAATCTAGCCAAAATCAGTTCACCATCATTAATATATACTCAAGGAACACAACCCAATCGAAAATTATCAATTTAATCAAAAATCTCGAAATTCGGCCAAACCCGAGCCCCGGGCCCACACCTCGGAATTTAATAATTTTTACATCATTAGAAACCTCGTCTTCCCACGATTCTACACATACCAAGAACACTAAAATCGGACCACAATTGCCCACTCAAATCCTCAAAAGAAAAGTCAATTTCCCATGCACCCTTCTTCCCCAATTTGGATTTAATTCCAGCAATTTATGGTTTAGTTACTTAGAAAGTGACATATAAACGAGTTATGAAGTTCAAAACCTTACCTCCAAGTGATTCCCTTCAAACCCTCTCGAAAGTGCTCCCAACTCGTTCAACAATGGTGGAAAATGAACTATTCTCGCACAAATGGCCTTTTAAAATATTCTGCCCAGCTAAAATAATTCCTTCACTACGATCGCAAACATCGGCACGCGATCGCGAAGAACAAATCTGCTGCCCCATCAAATTACCTTACGCGATCGCATATACCATCACGCGATCGCGATTCATCAAGACTTAAACCCACGAGATCGCAAACCATTCCACACGATCACAATTAACAAAAATCCTGCCTCACTAATTAACCCTACGCGATCGCAAATATCCTCACGCGATCGCGTAGAAGGAAACCAGAACCTTACACCAGCAACAATCTGCCCAGAATTCAAGCCAAAAATTGGTCCGTTAACCACCCGAAACACACCCGAGGCCCTCGGGACCTCAACCAAACATACCAACATATCCCATAACATCATTCAAACTTAGTCGAGACTTCGAAACACCAAAAGCAACGCAACAACACCAAAATCACATCAAATTCAAGCCTATGAACTTTGAAACTTCCAAATTTCGCCAACTATGCCGAAACCAACCAAAACACCTCCGATTGACCTGAAATTTTGTAGACATATCCAAAATGACATTATGAACTTGATCCAACTTCCGGAATTCCATTCCGATCCCGATAGCCTATTTTTCACTGCCGACCAAAAATCGCCAAAAACTAACTTTCGCAAATTCAAGCCTAATTCTACACTGGACATCACAAAAATATTCTGAACACACTCCTAAGTCCTAAATCACCTAATGAAGCTATCCGATCCATAAAATCTGCATTTCGAGGTCGTTCACCAATATGTCAACTCTCAGTTGACTTTCTCAACTATTAGGCTACTTTAAAAGGCTAAATGCCTAAACTCTCGCCATAACTACTCCGGACCCAAACCAACTGATCCAACACATTAAAAAAAATATATCGATACATAACAAATACAGAAATAGGGGAAATAGGGTAAGTCTCACGGAACGACCAGTCGGGTCGTTACATAAAGGTCCTACTGTATCCATTCCCCATTTCATAAATGGCCATGGGAAAATAACCGTATGTAATAATTCTGCAGGACGATGCATATTATTACCGTATCGTTGACATTTATCATACTTGGCTACAAAATTCTCTGCATCCTCTTCCATTTTAGGCCAGTAATATCCTGCCCTGATTAATGTTTTAACTAAAGATTTTCCACCTATGTGATTTTCGCAATGCCTTTCATGTACTTCTTTCATCACGTATTCTGTTTGATTGGGTCCAAGGCACCTTGATAAAGGACCACTGAACATCTTTCGATATAAATTCCCTTAAAGTAAACAATAACGAGAAACTTTTCATCGAAGCAATTGAGACTCTTTATTGCCTTCAGGTACGGTCCCGTACTGCAAAAAAATTAACAATCTCGTTTCTCCAATCCCAGGTTAAATTATTAAAGCTTACCCTATTTTATCCTGGTCAAGTGCTGAATGAAATAAATGTATTACAATAGCATTTTCTGCACTTGTTACTTCTGCAATTGACGCAAGGTTAGCTAACGTATCTGCTTCTGTGTTTTCTTCTCTGGGTATTTGCACGATCTTCCATGATTGGAATTGCCTGATCAATTCTCGTGCCTTTTCCAAGTATTGTTGCATCCGTGCCTCCCTAGCTATGTAAGTCCCCTGCATCTGATTGACTACCAACTGAGAGTCACTTTTAATCACGATTTTATCTATGGAGAGTTCTCATGTCAGTTTTAAACCTGCAATCACAACTTCGTACTCTGCTTTATTGTTAGTAATAGGGTAACATTTAATTGATTGTCTTATACTTTACCCCGAAGGTGGAATAGGACAATACCCAAACCCTTTCTTTTAACATTTGAGGAGCCATCAGTAAATAAAGTCCACGTACCTGGATTAGATCCAGTGAATATTTGTAATTCCTTTTCTACTTCAGAATACTAAAACTTGTGATTTTATTGCAGTTCTAGGTTGGTACATGATATCATATTCACTGAGTTCTATTTCCCATTTGGCTAATCTACCTGAAAATTCTTGTTTATGCAAAATATTCCTTAAAGGATATGCAGTTATTACAGAAATAGGGTGACATTAAAAGTAAGGTCTCAATTTTCGAGATGCCATTCTTAATGCTAAAGCAAGTTTTTCTAGACGAGGATATCTAGTTTCAGCATCTAACAAAGATTTACTAACATAATAAATTGGGGTTTGTCTTCTCGTATCAAAATCGCACTTACAACTATTTCTGAAATCACAAGGTACACGAACAGTCTCTCACCATCTTTTGGTTTAGCCAGTAAGGTGGATTCGATAAGTATGCCTTCAAATTTTTGAGGGCTTGTTAGAATTCTTCAGTCCATTCAAACTGATTTTGCTTTTTTTTGCATTGAAAAGAATCTGTGCAGGATTTACTTCAATACCTCTATTAGATATAAGAAAACCTAAAAACTTACCTGAAGCCACGCCAAAAGCACACTTTTCTGGATTGAACTTCATATTATAGCTACCGAGGATCTCGAAGGTATTTGAAAGATTTTGAAAATGATTTTCCGCTCGTGAAAATTTGACTAAAATATCATCAATATATACCTCCATGGTCTTTCCTAGGTGTTCTTGGAACATCTTGGTCACCAACCTCTGATATGTGGCTCCAGCATTTTTCAAGCCAAAAGGCATGAATTTGTAACAATAAGTCCCCATGTCCGTGATAAATGAAGTTTTTTCTTCATCTAAAGGATCCATTTTTATTTGATTATAACCTGAATATGCGTCTAAAAAACTCAATAGCTCATGACATGCGGTAGAATCAATCAGTTGATCTATATGCGGTAAAGGAAATGAATCTTTTGGAGAAGCTTTATTTAGATCAGTGTAATCTACACAAACTCGCCATTTACCGTTCTTTTTTGGAACTACCACAATATTATCTAACCAATTAGGATATTTTACCTCACGTATTAAACCGATCTTTAAAAGGTTCTGTATCTTGTCATGAATCACTTGGTTTTTGAAGGAACCTTGTTTCTTGTTTGATGGTTACGAATGATGGATCCTCATTCAACTAGTGGGTCATCATTTCCGGAGGTATACCTGTCATATCTGAATGTGACCATTCAAAACAATCCACGTTAGCTTTTAAAAATTCAATTGACTTACCTCGCATTTCTAGGCTTAGCTTTGCTCAAATGTAAACTTTTCGATCTGGCCATTGTTCGAATAGCTCAATATCTTCGAGCTCTTCAACTGTTGTTTTGATATTTTCATTCTCCTCTAGTTCTTGAATTAAATCTGGTCTTGAATCCATATCGGTTTGTTTTGAGACATTTTCAGATGAGATTTTATTTATCACATCTTCCAAGAAATCCTTGTCTGTATCAATGCATTCTTTGTGTGATTGCACCACTGAATTAATATTCCTAGAGGTTTGTTGATCCCCTCGAATTTGTTGAATCCCCCATTTTGAAGGGAACTTAATAACTTGATGTAACGTAGAAGGTACAACATCCATGTCGTGTATCCATGGCCTCCCAAGAATCACATTATAGGTCATGTCCGTGTCTATTACTTGAAATTTCGTCTCTTTGATGAGATCTTTCGTGAAATTGGTTAACATTGTCTCCCCCTTCGTGATAACAGTCGAATTGTCGAAACCAGATAAATAACATGCTTTTGGTGTCATATGATCTTCAACTTGCATTTCGTTCACTACTCGCAATAAGATAATATCGACGGAGCTACCTGGATCAATCAAAACTCATTTCACATTAGTGTCATGTATAAGTAGAGATATTACCAGTGCATCATTGTGTGGAAGCATCAAGTCGTTCACGTCTGCATCATCAAATGTTATGTTATCTTTTTCCAAGGTCTGACGAAATCGCTTCCCATGAGTGACGGTGAATTTTGACGTCCTTTTCGCAGCTGTGTATGTTACACCATTTACTTCTTCTCCCCCACTTATCACGTTCACTGTTCTCTTCGGAGATGGAGGTTTTGGAGGTTCTTGTCTGTTTTTCATGTAAGATTGCTTCGCTTCTCACTAAAAATATCTGTCAAGTATCCTTGCTTCAACAAATGTTCCATCTCGCCTTGTAACAGTCTGCAATCTGATTCTTTATGGCCGTGGTCATTATGAAACTCACACCAGAAATCTAGATTTCTTCTGTATGGGTTTGATCCCATCTCTTTTGGGCATCGTACCTTATCTCCCATGCTTCTTAAAACAGCCACCAACTTGGAAGTACTAATATTGAAGCTATAATCGCCAATCCTTGCATTTGCGTTGGTATCGCCATCACGTACATCCCGATCTTTTCTGAATCTAGATGATGATGAACCTGAATCTCTGTTTGCAAATCTATGATCAGGACATACGTTTTCTAATTTGGAATGTGCATCTCGGCCTGAAGGTCCCATATAAGGTTTGTACCCATTTTTATCGGACCTCTTCTTAGATTCTGACCGCCTCGAACCTGTTTTCTCTTCAACCTTTGATTGAGAAACGATGTCTTCTTTGATCCACAGTTTAGTACTATATCTATTATAGACATCATTCCATGTTGTGGCAGGGAATTCTAGTAAGCTTTCTTTGAGTCATCTCGTGGCTTATGAACTTTTCTCATTTAGATTACTTACGAACGCGATGGCTGCCCAGTTATCAGGTACTCTTGGTAGCATCATCCTTTCATACTTGAATCTATCTACACATTCTCTTAGCAATTCTGTATCTCTTTGCTTTACTTTAAAGATATCCTTCATTCTTTTTTATACTTTTTAAGCTCCCGAGTATGCTTTTATAAATAAATCTGTAAGCTCAGCAAAAGAGTCAATATAATTTTTAGGTAAAAGAGAATACCATGTTAATGCCCCTTTTGTGAGTGTTTCTCCAAACTTTTTGATCAAAACTAATTTGATCTCCTGCTTGGTTAGATCGTTGTCTATTACTCCTGTGGTGAACACAGTGACATGGTCACGTGGATGAGTTGTTCCATCGTACTTTGGGATGTCAGGCATTTTAAACTTCTGGGGAATAGGCAATGGAGCCGCTCTTGATTTCCAGGGTTGTTGCGAATATTTGTCGATATCCACTCCTTTGATCACAGATGGTACGCCGGGTATTTTCTCAATACAGTCATCCTATTTCTGCAAAGCTAGTAATAAAGTTTGTAAATCAGAATTATTAGGCGTACCTAGTGTTCCATCACGTGACTCATTAGGAGTTCCCCCACTTCCTGAATTAGCTAGCTCTGAGCGTGGGATTTTCACAGTTGTGATATTATTTGGGGGAGGAGTCGGTGGCACAGCTGATAGTCCCTCACAAAGGTGTCACGACCAATTTCCGGGGTCGTGATGGCGCCTGTCGTGGAACCAGGTAAACCACCCATTTTATCTAACTAAATACAATTTCCTATAAAATATCCTTCTTAACAAGTCTGTGGATAAAAATAATAAAAAATCAAAATTTGGAAACCAGTTTATGAAATTCAAAACTCAAATCCTACAAACCCCGGATCTAGTGTCACATAGTCATGAGCAGCTAGTACTTAATACAACCAAAAAATAATGACCAACATAGTCTGAAAATAAATACGACGGTAGAAAAAGAAGAGAAGACGAGATCACGGTCGCCAGCTGCTACCTCGTCAGCTCTGATGAAACTACTGCTACTCACTGATCAGAGCTGAATCCCGCTGTACCTGGATCTACACACAAGGTGTAGGGGGTAACATGAGTACACCAACTCAGTAGTAACGAAATCAAACTACAGGCTGAGAGGTAGTGAGGGACTAAACCTCCGATAATTTGAACAACAGTATATAACTTGGACATTACAGTAATATATCAGAAAATAAACACGATGCATCAATATGTGTATGTAACCGTGCATACTAGCATGAATTCATATAGAATCAAGAATGATGTGAACTCAGTAATCCAACTCTCATAAGGTGGTCCACTCAGTACTAGAATACGTCCTTCCGGCCCAGGGAAGTCCATCCCGGATATTACATAAACACAAGTGACACTGTCACCTAGTACTGAGGAAAAAGGCAGATCCAGCCACCACGGAGAAGATCCATCTCTGGAAAATAATACCCACGGAGGAAATCCATCTCCCGAACATAAGACTCATAGAGAAAATCCATCTCCGGAACATAAGACTGTGATGACCCAAAAGGGTTCATCCCGTATATTCTATCTAATTCTGTGTTCCTAGGTCGCGAAGACCTCCTTCTATTTCACCTCGATATGTGTGCACAGCCCGAGCATGTAGCCGGGAAGACTTTACGTGAAAAATCGATAAAAATGAAAAGTTTTGTATTGGAAATTTGAATAAAGTTGACTTCAGTCAACGTTTTTGGTAAACGGACCCGAACCCGTGATTTGACGGTCCCGGAGGGTCCATAGAAAAATATGGGACTTGGGCGTATGCCCGAAATCGAATTTCGAGGTCCCAAGTCCGAGAAATAAATTTTTAAAGAAAATTATTTTCTGAAAAATATAAAGGTTTTTAAGAATGAAATTTGAGGCGAAACCTATGATATCGGGCCCGTATTATGATTCCAAAGCCCGATACACGTTTGATATGATTTATATGTGTTATTTGTGAAATTTGGTAAGAAACGAACTTAATTTGACGTGATTCGGACCTTAAATGCAAAACATAATGTTATATAAGTTTGAAGAATTTTCATGGATTTTTAGTTAAATTCATCGTGTTAGTGTTGTTTTATGTGATTTGAAACCTCGAGCGAGTCCGTGTTAGGTTATATGAATTGTGTGTGTGGTTGGACGGGGTCCGGGGAGGGGGGAGGGTACGTTTAGGATGCTTATTGGGTGTTAATAGCACTTGGGAGACAACTGAACCATTGCTGGTTCTAGTGTTTCGCACCTGCAATTGGCTTCCGTAGGTGCGACGAGGAGCTCGCAGGTGCGAAACTTAGCCCAAACCCCCAATCCTCGCAGGTGCGGTTAGTTTTCCGCAGGTGCGGCCATTTGACCGCAGGTGCGACCTCATACTTTTAAGTGGGTTTTCGCACCTGCGATGATAGTTCCGCAGGTGCGGTCCCAGGGGCGCAGGTGCGGTTATTGCTGGGCAGAAGAGGGGCAGAACCGAGGGTTTATGTTATTTTCACCATTTTCGAATTGGGTAGCTTGGGAGAGGTAATTTTTTGAGGCTTTTGCACCTGGGTAATTTGGGTAAGTGATTTCTATCCATTATAGACCAATTTTTATGTTTCCAATCTTAAATCCAACCTTTAATTTCGAAAATTTTGGGTAGAAAATGGGATAAACTTCATAGACCAAATTATTGAGTTTTGATTGGGTTTTTGACCTCCGATTTGAGAGATTTTCATATGTTTAGACTCGTGAGTGAATGGGTGTCCGGAAAATATAATTTTTACCCGATTCGGAGACGTGGGCCCGGGGAACGTTTTAGGCGAATTTCCTAATTTCGCGTATTAGCTTCAGACCTATTAATTATTTTATTTCCTTGTGATGATATTTACTCTATGCAATCGAATTGTCTAGATTTGGGCCACCCGGAGTTGGGTACTCGTGGCAAGAGCATGGTATTAAGTTGATTAGCGCAGTCGAGGTAAGTATCTTGCCTAACCTTGTGTGGGGGAACTACCCCTTAGGATTGAGTCTTCTATGTTGATTGTAGTCCGCGTACGCGAGGTGACGAGTGTCTACTAGAACTTATTTGCAAATAGATTGCCCATTAGGGAGTTTTGGGTCCTTATGTTCCCCGTATATGAATTGAACTTGTTATATCTAAATTCCTGAATCCTAATCTCATCTCCTCCTGTTCAAGTTAAAAGTACTTGCCTAGCATGCCTTGTTTCTTATATGATCTTAATTGACTTAAATGAAGACTTTGTTTTTCCTACTGTTATGTTATGTCTTCCTTCATATGCTTCCTATTTACTGAGCATTGTTCAAACTGAGTTTATTTGGTGAAACTATGTGTCTAAGTGAGATTGGTTATAGCTGATTCCCTTGCCGGGATGATTTGGTTTCTCGATTGCGAATTTGAATGTATAGAATCGTTGCTATATTTGTATTGTTTTCCCCTCGTTATGTTGTTCTCTCTTTGTGCTTGACGTTCCTCTCAGTGGCTACTTCTTATGAGCGAGTTGTTACCATTTTTGTGACTTAGGTCTTTGTATTGATTTGCTCATCGCATTTTATATTCGGCCTTGTTCGCTTTCGCGCCGGTTGTGGAAATATATGTTATCTCTGTCGCATTCTGGTTGTTTTCCTCAGTGGCTGCATTGTATATTTAAATTGGGACTACGGACAGAGATCTGGGAGCTTTCCCCCTGTACTGCATTGCATTTTTAAATTGGGACTACGGACAGAGATCTGGGAGCTTCCCCCCTGTACTGCATTGCATATTTAAATTGGGACTACGGACAGAGATCCGGGAGCTTTCCCCCTGTACTGCATCGTATATTAATATTGGGACTATGGACAGTGATCCGGGAGATTTCCCCTGTACTGCATTGCATGATAAATTCTGAGTGGCGGACTGAGTTCCGGTAGTTTATGATTGAGGAGATTTGAATCAAAAGATATATATATATATATATTGAAAAGTATAGCTGAAAAGCAATTATCTCCAGGAAAAGTTATGTCTAAAGGACTTCTTTTCGAAAGTATATTTGAAAAACATTTGTCTTGCAGAATGATGATATTTGAAAGAGCAGTACTTGGAAAAATATATTTTGAACATCACGTGTTTTGATGATATTTACATCATGTATTTTGATGATATTTGACAGGGCATTACTTGGGAAAAAATATTTTGAACATCACGTGTTTTGATGATATTTGAAAGAACAGTACTTGAGAAAATATATTTTGAACATCACGTGTTTTGATGATATTTGAAAGAACAATACTTGAGAAAAATATATTTTGAACATCACGTATATTGATGATACTTGAAGGAGTAGTATTTGGGAAAGTGTATTTGAACACCCCGTATTTGAAGATACTATGTTATAAAGATTTCTCATTATAAAATATATAAATATACATTAAGAGAAAGTATGTTTCAAAGAAGAAATTTCCCTATTCCGAAATGATTATATCTTTAAAGTTTTCAAAATGAACTCACGATTTAAAGGTTTTTACTAGAAGGTTTGACCAGATTTATTGAGTTATTGGCTAAGGCCTGACGGGAATAAATTGATGCAGTGTTGAGTTGCTAGTGTTTTTATTGGGTTGAATTTCCCGCCATTTGAATTGCATTCTTTCCATTCTCTTTGCTCATTTCTATTATGTTTTCCGTTGATCGTGATTATTGAATTTCCTTCCGTATTATTCGATCGTATCGTTAATTACTTTGACAAATCGTTAGATAGATATTTTGTTTCAGTCGTTTATACATCTATGCCTTTTTACTTATTAGACCGGTGGTGTCTTGACTAGTCCTCGTCACTACTTCACCAAGGTTAGTTTTGATACTTACTGGGCACTGCTGTGGTGTGCTCATACTACACTTCTGCACATTTTGTGTGCAACTTCAGGTTATGGTTGTTGG
>ML364000.1:0-43903 GCA_005239505.1 Nicotiana paniculata | reverse complement strand
TGAAGTATGTGTCTACAAAAGATATGTTAGCAGATCCATTGACCAAGCCTTTGTCTAGAGATGAATTTGTGAGACACACTAGGTCTCAAGGGTTGCGTAGACTCTGATATACTTTATTTTGTTATTTATTTTCCCGTTTTCACAAACTGATGTTCTTTGATTATCAATAAAGTTGATTTACATACATACATATTTTAATTGTTGAATTTTTTGTGCATTATTTTTTTTTTTAATAAGTATGTTGGGTAGACAAGAGGTTGGCCTTGTCACATAGGCAACTGCCTCCTTATCTTAGTGACATAAGGAGATGAGACATGATTTTAAGAAAAATTATCAGAAGGGTAATTTGATAGCTATTTGCTTAAAATTAGAATGTCGCTTAAACAATGACATAAGGTCATTAGGGTGGAAAACGTTAGTCTACTTTGTGAGCCATGTGTGACTTAAAAATGATATTGTAGATCAAAGAACTCAAATTTAGATACTTATGGTGTCTAAATATCATCTGTACAACATTCTTTATGATATAAAGACATACACTCCTTGGGAAAAGGGAGAAAATGTTGTAGCACATGTTTCATACCATGTGTGCTAATGTCGACCAATTGGGTTAACATAAGTCCATTCTCAATTTATTGTTGTGTGAGACCCAGAGTTTTTATGGTAGCTCAAGATTCTGTACCCTTAGAGACTCCGATCAGATACTTGAGACTTAGTGTGATGTTAGCTATCTTAGTGTGTTTCCAAAAGACCATGAACACATATTCGGTCTAGCGGAGCATATCTAGAAAAGCAGTCATACTAATGATAAGGGAATCGTGAGAAGAGGAAGATCATTGATGGAATCTCATTTATTTGTATTCACTGGTGCACCAATTATAACTTATGAGTTATTATTGTGAATACAAGAAATAATGATATATGAGATTTTGAGGGTATATCAAATGTGATTTATATGATCTAGGATACTGCATATTTTATGATGTACTTGCAGGTTTGTGCTCGCCGAGAGGCTATATACTCCTAACAGATGTATAACACTTAGCTCTCACAGTATGTTGGTCGCACGGTCTACTTCCCTGTATGAATGATTGAGGAGATGAACCGAGAATATGTTTCTCAGGCTAGATGAGCACTCCCATTATGTGTGACTGGGAGATGTAGTAAATATTGGGTCCACCCATAAGGGTGCTCTAAGTCCCAATAAGGTTATTAGTTAACCTTAAATATTCCCTATATAAGTACACTTAGTGTGTACATTAAATATACGCTTAGCAGTATTTTTTCTACGCTCTTTATTCCTCTCTCAACTGAACTAGGTTTAGACTGTGGAATTGGGGGTTGATCCAACACACCGTGACAACCACCACCGACCAGTAATTCCAGCCGCGGTTCATCCGTTTTCGCTTTCGCTTCACGAAGAACAAGTAAGTTCTCGATTTACGTTTTATACGCTATCTAATGTGTTTAGGTTAACGTGTTCCTTCACAACGCAAATTGAGCAACTAACTTACAACCAACTGCGGTGTACCACGAAATTAGAGGAATGACGAGGCTACACAAGGAAGTCACCACTAATGAAAAGGACTACACGACAGCTCACGAAATCAAATAGCAAGGAAATGTCAAACCATAAACCAAGGCACAATTTATGAGCATCAATTAATAATTAAGGCATGTAGTAGATAAATCATGAATTCAACAAGTGATTACAATCAACAATTAGCATATAGGGGTGGACTTGACAACAAGGATGGGACATGTGCTAGAAATTTCAATTAAAGCATGTACAAACGATTCTAACAACAAAAGATTTAGTCCTGAAACGATAACAAAAATCCATTACGTGAATGAAGTCTAACTGTCTAACCCGGTTAAATACCACATATAGGTCGTGTCCCCACTCGTCACCTCGCTTACATGACCTTCACATAATACGACTGACACAATCATCTCGAATCTTAAGGGGTGGTTTTCCCCCCATACAAAGTTAGACAAGATACTTACCTTAACAAAGTTAGGCAAGTATTCCAAAATAGCCTTCTTGCGCGAAACGACCTTCGGACGGCTCCAATCTAGTCAAAATAGTTTTACAAAATAATTATAATTCATAGAAAATAATTTCAGATAATAATACGTCAATTTTCCAAATTTTATGCTAAAAGTCAATCTCGGGGCCCGCATATCGGAAGCCGACAAAAGTTCACGAAATCTGAACACCCATTCAGATACAAGTTCAACTATACTAATTTTGTCAAATTCCGATAAAGAATCGACCTCCAAATCTTATATTTTTGTTTTTGAAAGATTTTGCATAAATACCATTTTCTTCCAATTGATTCACTAATAATTGATTGATATAACCAGAATCATGAAATATAATCACTTTCGGATTTATAACAATTACCCAAGTCGTGATGAAATCCTGAAAATCTCCCAAGAACCGAGCTCCAAAAATCCCAATCGAAAATGGCAAAATGACCAAATCTCATTCCTTATGTTTCTCCCAAGTTCCGTTCTGCAAATAGAAATGGCACATCTGCAGCCTCACTTTTTCAAGCCAAAACTCGCATTTGCGGAGTACACTGCCCAGTTGAAGTATCATATTTACAGAAGGATTTTTGCTTCTGCACAATCGCTTATGTTATGGCCAAATGCGTATCTGCGAGATGCTCCGCTTCTGTGTTCCAGCGATCGCACCTGCCATGTCGCAGCTGCACATTTTTTTCCGCTTTTGCGAGCAAACCCCAACTCTGCCCATTTCAATTCTGCGATGTCGCTTCTGCGACCAAGGTTCCGCAGAAGCGATTGAACCAGCAATTAAATTCCCAGCAGCTCCAATTGTCCATAATCCAATCTGTAACCTTTCAAAATTCACTCGAGGCCCTCTGAACCTTAAACAAATATACCAATATGTCCCAAAATAAAATACGAAGTTATCCAAGGCCTCAAACCACATTAAACAATGTCGAAACTATGAATCTCACCTCGTATCGAATTATAAGTTTTCAAATCGTCCAACTTCTAAAATTTACGTCGAGACGTATCAAATCAATCCGGAATGAGTTCAAAATTTGCACACAAGTAATAAATGACGTAATGGAGCTATCCCATTTTCCAGAACCGAAATCTAACCCCGTTATCAACAAATCAACCTTCGGCCTAACTTATAAATATTTTAAAACTTCAACTTTTCCAATTTTCGCCAAAATGCGCCGAATTGAACTACGGATTTCCAAATCCAATTCCGGGCATATGCTTAAGTTCGAAATCATCATACGAAGTTATTGGAATCATAAAAATTTCACTATAGAGTCGTTTGCTCAAAAGTCAACTCTTTTCTCTTAAGCTTCTTAAATGAGAATTATTTTCGCAATTATTCTCGAATCATCCGAAAACCAAACTCAGCCACACACGCAAGTCATAATACGTATTAAGAAGCTTCTCGAGATATTAAGCCGTTTAACGGGACTCTAATTCTCAAAACGACAAGTCGGGTCGTTACATTCTCCACCTCTTAAGCAAATGTCCGTCCTCGAACGTGCTAAGATTTATTCTGAGGTAATCAAATTGTTGATTTTACTCTTACACATATACTCGCGGGTGATACCACATCATCACAACTGACTTAGGTCCGACAACACCATAACAACACACGATATTAGTCTCGGCTGGCTGCAGCAACTCGTGCCTATGCTCACACGGCACAACCACTTAACGTATCACAATATGCATACGCCCATAACCACATCTCTGGTCATAATAGTTGTTCATAGTCAATTATAGCAACGTCGATTAACTTCATGTTAACAAAAATCTCGTCTCAAACCTTCACATTACTGACAACGAGACACGAGGCATGAAGGCCTCATAATTATTTACCTGAATTAATGGGTCACATTTAACGTCACCTGGTACCCACCTCGCAGGCTAAAACTCAATAGTTACAACACAAATATGGAAATTATGCACAGAGAAACACATATAAGAATTATCAAATAAGCCTAACCGGCATGACTCCCTATCAGCACTATTGTACAACTTTAATTTCACAAGGGAGAATTTAAACACATAAATTTTCATCATAAGGATCTCATTCTGATATAACTTCCACCATGGTATGTATCCTGGTTTAAACATATCAAATCATATTAAATGCGAGGATTTCGTCCTCAGCGCTGAATCACAAGTAGTATGCACATTGTGCCAATCGAAATTTTTCCATTTTCTTCTATAAAAAAATAATTTCTATTATACAAAATCACAACACATAATGAACCCCCATACCGGTAGGGCATATAATTCACAAATTGTAATCAATTATCCGAAAATTACATCCAAACTCACTGTAATGAGTAACAGAAAGTCACTTTCAGCCTCATAGCTTTTTTAGTGACTAAAATAGAATGATCGACTATCTCCATAGAATCTCCCAATAGGAGTAACCACATAAGTAGGTTACAGGATTACAAAGCTCGCCCATAAGTGGAGCATAGTAGGAGGACTCGCCTTGATACTCAGAACCGAATCAAGTTAAGAAATTATTCCTTTATAATAAATCGAGGTTGTAACTATAACAACTCCATCTAGTGTAGTGGCCTTAGCCATACCATGGAAATTATATCAATGGGTCGAGCCGGTTCGGGCCTCTACCTCTAGGACACCCTCTACCCGTCTGTCCTCCACCCGTATCTTAATATGTAGGTGGAGTAGAAACTAAAATAGGGCTCGTAGCCTGAGTGTTCTGATGAAAGGTGTGTCTCTCAAGTCTGGGACAATTTCTCATGTTGTGCCTACTATCACCACACTCAAAATAACCCTCTACGGGTTTGACTGCTCATATTGAGCCTGTGTCTGATAACTGGGATAACCATTGTATGAATCTCATATCGGTGGTGCACTAAAAGAACTTATTGGTGCACCCTGAGTATTCTAATGTGCGGACTGAGCTGAGACTACTCGAGTCTCCGTCATAATGAGTTATAGTTGCAGAGTAGAATCCACTGAATCCTATATAACCTCAAGACTCATTGGTCTCTTTGTATCCTTTTCCTCACCCCGAACACATTCTATCACCTTGGCAATTTCCACCACTTGATGAAATGAACAGCTTGTAGTCATACAGAATCTAAGATCATAACTGAGTCCTTTAATGAATCTGTGGACTCACTCTCTTGTTATAGGAACTAAAGTAGGAGTATGATGGGCTAACTCACTGAACCTGATGGCATATTCTGACGCCGTCATGGTGCCCTAATTCAACCATTCAAACTGTATGCGCCACGTATTCCGTAGAGCCTAGGGAACAAAATCCCTTTAAAACATCTCTGTAAACTGATCTCGAGTAGGTGGTGTTGCATCAGCGAGTTTACCCTCTTCATAAAATTACAACAGACACTGGTCTAGAATTACCTCTCCAAAGGCCAATTTCTTCCTTCGCTATGCTGACCTAGCACCGCCGAGCTAACCCATTTCTTCACGTACTCCTTGATTCTTCCTTAGGGTAACTCTTCTCCCTGTTTATACACAACGATCCCAAAAGTTAAGCTCTGTAAAGATAAATCTTGGCACAAACCACGTAGCCCATAAGTTCATCAACCACCGTACTTCCTCTGAAACACCCTATGCTGCCGCAACCGAGAGACCACGCTGAGTCGACCTGCTGTAAATTTGAAGTTGTTTCTCTAACTCCTTTGGTACTGAAGTATAGGATTATTAAGGACGCAAACATTCAGCAAGTCCCAACATTGTTACCTGCAAAATCTCAGGCGTTAAACATGTGCAAATTGTTTTTGGGGAACCTTTCGGTACTACATATATACATATCAGGCCAGAACTTATATAACACATGACCCTGCAACATGTTCATCTATAGTGGACTCCCTCTCTTGGCGTGAAGACATAGGACACAACGTCCGATGATCCACAATACTAACATTCATAGCTCGTACTCAACTACTAGATGTACGGATCCGCTGCACCCCACATGAATTACTAAGTGATCTTTCAATACATACGCATCTTCAGTCAGGACCACATGTTGAGACAATGTTTTGGAATTTTTGGCTTCCTCGTAGTCCATCCGCAGCGTAACAAACAGTAAGCGCACAACTGATACCGAGTGTGCAATGTCATACACGAGTGGATGCAAAGGAATATGAGATATATGTTTCAAGATGAAGCAATGTCGCGCGATAAGGAATGAAAGAAGTGGAATTTCCTAATAGTTTCTATAATCTCTCGACGATAAGTAGAGACGTCTCCGTACCGATCCGCAAGACTCTACTAAACTTGCTTATGACTTGTAGAACCTATGAACTTAGAGCTCTGATTCCAACTTATCACGACCCAAATTTCCCTCTGTAGGATGTCATGATGGCACCTAGTCTTAGGGACTAGGTAAGCCTAACACTTACTAAATTAGTGGCAACTCAACCAACAATATTAAATATGAAATAGAAAATCTTCTACAATCCCAAAATCGGTAGTACAAATCATAAGCTCTATAGAGTTTTCTAGAAAATCTCTAAATATAAATGTTCTAGAATAGAATCAAAAAGTGCAAAGAAAACATCAGAAGGTGACTATGAGGCTTGCGAATGCGATAGAAGGTGTACCTTGAGTCTCCACAGAACAGCCCAATTAAATAACAGGAATATCAACAACTCTGAGGTACCTGGATTAGAATGAGTACACCACAGAGGTACTTAGTAAGTATCAAGTCTAACCTTGGTAGAATAGTGAGGAGGCCAGATCAAGACACCTACCAGACATATAAACCTATGCAAAATGTTACATAAAGCTAAAAGGGAAAGAGTATCAATGTGAGGCCAATAACAGAAGATTTTCCAAATCAAATCAACAATGAGGACACGAATGACAACGAGAAAATAATCAAGTAATTTAGAAACAACATAGTCAGAGTACAAATAATATTTGAATGGGTTCAAGTAAGGAATCATATGACAAATCAATCAATATTATTTATAATGCATGTATTTCAATATAAAATAACTGAGATATCACTCCTCAAAATCTCAAATCATGATTCACAACTTTCAATTCTTGCACATGTGACATCTTGTGCCTGCATTTTTTCGAATTGCTTCTACACGGCAAAATCCTCGTGCTACCATGTGTATAGTTTCTGTATCAATATGACCCCAGATGACCAATGAATAATTTAAATACAATTAAATACAATTTCCAAATTAAATACAGTGAAGCATCAAATGAGTCAATAATCCAATTCAGGATTCAAATAAGGCAAAATGGTGGAGAGGTTGTGCAAATAGAATATCAATTGAGTTTAGTTTAGAAATATATGAGATCCAATAACATATTGTATTTATACAAAATAGGACATCAACAAAATTTAACGAGATAAATATGGGATTTATTAAGGTAATAAAAATTAAAAAATTTCACTTAAATTACACGACAATAAGATAATGAGTGAATTTGAAATGCCAATTAGAGTAAAAATGAAATCACCATTTAAATTAGTAGAACTCAAAATAAGATATGAGTTTTATTTTGAAATATTTGCAAGTGGAACAGCTTATGAATTCTTTCATTTAATTCTGCTAAATTTTCAGCAACTTAACATATCACATAAGATGTATGACTCACAAAAGAAGTCCATATTATTTTATTTTTAATACATTGACGATTAATTAATTATGATCAAATATAATGAAGTGATTTAAGAAATCACAGTAACCATCCTAGCATGAAATGCATCATGAGAATCACAATCAGGATTAACCTTTATATCACAATAATTTCATATATGTACATTTGTTGTGGCGTGTAACCCCATCCCACACAATAATAATCATACCCATTGCAGCGTGCAACCCGATCCCATAAAACATTAATCATATCTGTTGCGGCGTGCAACTCGATCCCACACAATGATAATAATTTCTCATTTATCATTTCTCATTTATCATTTATCATTTTCATTTCTGTTGCAGCGTGCAACCATTATAAATATTAAAAAGATATGTTGCGGCGTGCAACCCGCTCCTCAATATAAACATTAAACACCTTTGTTACAGCGTGCAACCCGCTCCTCAAGCAACGCAGATTGATCAACCAATTTACAACTAACTACGGTGTACCACAAAATCAAAGGAATAACGAGGCTACACAGGGAAGTCACCACTAATGAAAAAGGCTACACGGCAGCTCATGAAATCAAACAGCAAGGAAATGACAATCCATAAACCAAGGCACAATTTATGAGCATCAATTAATAATTAAGGCATGTAGCAAATAAAGCATGAATTCAACAAGTGATTGCAATCAACAATTAGCGTATAGGGGTGGACTTGACAACAAGGATAGGACATGTACTAGCAATTTCAAGTAAAGAACGTATAAACGATTCTAACAACAAAAGATTTAGTCGTGAAATGATAACTGCAATTAATTACGTGAAGGAAGCCTAAAAGTTCAACACGGTCAAATACCACATATATGTCGTGTACCCACTCGTCACCTCGCGTACATGACCTTCACAAAACACGAATGACACAAACATCTCGAATCCTAAGGGATGGTCCCCCCCCCCCCCCCCCCCCCCCCCCCCACAAAGTTAAAAAAGACATTTACCTTAACGAAGTTAGGCCGATATTTCAAAATAGCCTCTTGCACAAAACCTTCGGACGACTCCAATCTAGTCAAAATGTTTTTATAAAATAATGATAATTCATAGAAAATAATTCCAGATAATAATACGTTGATTTCCAACTTTTATTCTAAAAACCAACCTCAGGGCCCGCATCTCGAAACCCAACAAAATTTTACGAAATTCGAATACCCATTGCGGTACGAGTTCCACTATACCAATTTTATCAAATTGTAATAACGAATCAACCTCCAAATCTTAAATTTTCGTTTTTGAAAGATTTTGTAAAAATCCCATTTTCTTCCATTGATTCACTAATAATTGATGGATATAAAAATAGAATCATGAAATATAATCACTTTCGGATATAGAATAGTTATCCAAGTCAAAGTCGTGAAGAAATTCCCAAAATCGCCAAGGAACCAAGCTCCAAAAAATCCCAATCGAAAATGGCGAAATGACCAAATCTCAATCCTTATGTTTCTACCCAGTTCCGCTTCTACAGACAGAAATGCTGCATCTGCGGCCTCGCTTTTGCGAGAAAATACTCGCATTTGCAAAGTACACTGCCCAACTGAAGTCTCGCATCTGCGAAAAAATTTCGCTTCTCCGTAATCGCTTATGCAATGGCTGAATGCACATCTGTGAGATGCTCCGCTTCTGCGCAGGTGCGCATTTTCTTCCGCTTCTGCGACCAAACGCAAGCCTTTCCAATGTCGCTTCTGCGATGACTACCTTTCTTTTGCAAGGTCACTTCCGCAAAGCGATTGCACCAGCAGTTAAATTCCCAGCAGCTCCAATTGTCCAAAATCCAATATATAACCTTCTGAAATCCACCCAAGGCCTTCGGAACCTTAACCAAATATACCAACACGTCCCAAAATACAATACAAACTTACTCGAAGCCTCAAACCACATTAAAAAATGTCGAAACTATGAATCCCACCTCGAATAGAATTATGAGTTTTCAAATCATTCAACTTCTATAATTTACGCCGAAACGTACCAAATCAATTCGGAATGACATCAAAATTTTCAAATAAGTCATAAATGATGTAATGGATCTATTACAATTTTCGGAAGTGAAATCTGACCCTCGTTATCAATAATTCAACATTTGGCCAAACTTATAAATATTTTAAATTTTCAACTTTTCAATTTTTCGTCAAAATGCGTTGAATTGTCCTACGGACTTTCAAATCCAATTTCAGGCATTGCCTATGTCTGAAATCATCATAAGAATCTATTGGAATCATAAACATTCAATTCTTGTGGCGTTTTCTAAAAAATTAACACTTCGGTCAACTCTTTTCTTTTAAACTTCTTAAATAAGAACTGTTCTCCCAATTTGATCCTAAATTGTCCGAAAACCAAACTCGACCACACATGCAAGTCATAATACGTAATATGAAGCTGCTCGATATCTTAAGCCGTTGAACGGGATGCTAATTCTCAAAATGATAAGTCGGGTCGTTACACTTAGAAACTCTATTAGAAAAGGGAATGGGATTTTAAATGTGATGATTTAGCTAAAGTCCAACAACGGTTTTATAGAGTCACAACCAACATTTTTCTAGGCATATTAGGCCCACGTATTTTATTTTTCTTTTCAAATCAATGATGAGCTAACCTAGATTCCATTAATAAGGTTCACTAATTGACGAAAAGGAATGATTTAAGCACTCCTTAACCCACATATTAACTACATTACTTTAACTTTTAGTAATTATAATTATTTCTATTTTGGTGTAAAAAGCATCGGAGACACTAAGCAAGAGATAATTATCAACATCCACAAAAGGACAGAGATAACAGAGATTAATCCGATATTTGGGAGGATCTCATAAGCCCTTAAAGATAAATGCAAGTAGGTGTGTATATAAGTTGGATTGATTCGGAATATTCAATTATCAAACTAAATTATGATGTCGAGTTTTTAAATTAATAAATCAAACCAAACCAATAATATCGGATTTTTCAATCTCGGTTTTTCTTGGTTTTTTCGATTTTTTTTCCGGCTTTCAGATTTTTTTCCGATAAAATTTTCATAGCATAAAATTTACAATTTGTGCTCCAAATATTTCTTTAATCATAGTAAGACTATATAATGTATTTTTCAAGAAAATAACACAATAATATTAGATAAGTCATAGCATTAAACTAAATTATTCAATAACAAAGATAATAAAATTGCATAAGTAAATATTTTGTATACAATTAAAATCGGGATCACCCGATTTTAATAATTTACCAAGACCAAGGTGAAGCATCCAAGATCGATCCCGTAGTAGATCAGACCGAGGAACGACGACAATGTACCGAGTTCAAAATTCGAGGTACTTATCGAGATCGAAGCCAGTAAGAATCGAGACCAAACAAGATAGACATCGATCAAGGCCGAAGATAAACAGAAAGCGGGATGTCTGTGATTGGTCGACAATTGTAATGACCTGGTCGGTCGTTACGTAGAAATTGCATTATAATTATTGTTATTGACGTGTCATAGGTTGGTTATACTGTTTATGATGTGTTAGTGAGGTAGGCTCGGAATCGAAATGGTTGTAGTGAGAATTTAGTCACTTAGTCTTTAAGAATAGCCTTAAAGTGGGAGAAGTCAATTGAGAGTTGACTTATTGGTAAACGACCTCGGAATGTGGATTTTATGGATCGGATAGCTTCGTTAGGTGATTTGGGACTTAGGAATATGTTCGGAATGTAGTTTTGAGGTTTGTGTAGAATTAGGCTTGAATTGGCGAAAGTTAGTTTTTTGCAATTTTTGATCGGCAGTGGAAAATAGGCTATCGGGGTCGGAATAGAATTCTAGAAATTTGAGCAGGTTCGTAGCGTCATTCTCGATGTGTGTGCAAATTTTCATATCATTCGGACGAGGTTTGGGTAGTATCGGCATCGTTGGTGAATTTCGGAAGTTTGCATAACTTTAGGCTTGAATCATGGGTTGATTTGGTGTTTCGATATTATTTTGGGGGATCCGAGAGTTTGACTAAGTCCGAGTGATCATTTCTGATTTGTTTATATTTTTTGTTGGGGTCCCGAGGGCCTCGGGTTGAGTTCAGATGAGTAACGGCATGACTTTTGGCTTTTTGTAGTTGCTGGTGGGAAACTTTCTGGTGTTTCCGCATCTGTGGATAGGGGACCGCAGGTGCAAGCCCCCGGTAGCGGACAAGGCTCCTTAGATGCGGAAATTGGCTGGGTCAACAAAGGTCGCAGGTGCGAGGCTTGGACCGCACCTGCGGAGTCGCAGGTGCGGAGGATTTGTCGCATGTGCGGAAGATGGGGACCTGGCCAAGGAGCGCAGGTGCGGACTCCTGGTCGCACCTACGAGCCCGCAGGTGCGAGAATAGGGACGCAGGTGCGGAATTCTAGACTTAAGTCATTTTCGCAGGTGCGAGTAAAGGACCGCAGGTGCAGTCATTGCTGGGCAGAACCTATAAAAAGAACCCTTAGCGAATTTTGGCCATTCTTTCACCATTATTATTCGGGTTTGAAGCTTTCGAAGGGTTTTTGAAGAGGAAAATCGATAGTTCTGCATTGAGGTAAGGATTTTTGACCCTAAAACTCGATTGTATGTGATTAAGGATCACATTATCATCGTTTAGTTTATGAAAATCAATAGAAAAAGATGGAATTAGGGCTTGAGATTATGAGACCTTTAGGGGATGATTTGAGGGGTCAAACGAACTTCGATTTTAGACTTCTTTATATGTATGGACTCGTGAGATGATGAATAACATTTTGGTATAAAATTTGTCAATTTCCGAGATGCGTTCCCGGGGGTCGGGTTTTGGCTAATTTCGGATTTTGTGCTAAAATTGGTATTTTTCAATTGAAATTCATTCCCTTAGCATAATTTGATGAGAAAGATCTAATCTTTATAGATTTGGAGCACTCATAAGTTGATTTAAGAGGCAAGCGGGTTGCAGAGTAGCTTTTTGGGCTAGTTTGAGGTAAGTAATGTCTTTAAATCCTGTCCTGAGGTTATGAAACCCTGGACTTTACATCCTCTCACGGATTTGGAGTGACGCACACACTTGATGACGAGTGTGGGGCGTGCACGAATTGGAAATTTGGAAAATGTATCTTTTTAGGCAACTATTGATTTGCGAAACCGCTTTTAAAGAATATGGTTATTAGTATTACTATGTTTTGTTATACTTGGGTTGTAAGCTATGTTTGGAGCCTAGTGTCGATCTGTTTTATCCCGTTGAGGGATATTTTACTAATATTCCTCACTTTGAAACTATGATTTTACACTCAGTTTTTCTTGTGAAATTGTTGACACTCTTATTTGATAATATTACTATTTCTTGAAATGAGATACTATTTTGGGTCTAGAACCCCGTTTTATTTATGGCTCAGATGGCATGCTGAAAGTGTCTAACTGAGTGAGGCCGAGGGCCAATATTGTGAGGATGTTATGATATGAGTGAGGCTGAGGGCCAATATTGTGAGGATGTTATGATATGAGAGAGGCCGAGTTCCTGAGAGTGATTGATGCCATGATTTGGCTTGTTTATAGTGCTTGAGTTGTAGGAGCCCCTCCAGAGTCTGTACACACCCCCAGTGAGTGCAGGTACCTACTGAGTGCAAGTTCCGAGTGATGAGTGATTGGGAGGCATGAATGACAGTGAGGTTGCCCGCGGGGCTGATACTGAGTGATGGTGAGGTGCTGAGGGAAATTGTTATGAGTGATGATTATGGCCCGAGGGGCAGTTTTATGATGATATTTTACTGAGTTTTGACTATCATTCACTTAATTTTTCAAACTGATATTACTGAGAGTTTTACTGAGATATATTGAAAATATACTTGTTTCAAAAGGATTTTATGGAAATTGGTTTTCGAACTTATGTATATTGGATTGAGACTTGATGTTTTACTGTTTTGTGAATTGGTATTTTTGTGATGTGTGTTCATATACTTCAGACTGTGATTTATTTTCATTACTACTGAGTTGGCATACTCATCATTACTCCCTGCACCCCTGTGTGTAGATCCAGGTACTGGTTTAGAGATGTAGTCGTCGGAGCTCGTTGTCATCAGCGTTTGGGATTTCGAGGTAGCTGTCTAGCGTTCACAGCTTCTCCACTTCCTTTCTTCATTTAGTACTTATTATTTGATTCATACACATTATTATGACATTTGAAGAGTTAGTTTATTTCTTAGATGCTCGTGATCGGTTGACTCCAGTCTTGGGGGATTTGTTTAGACTGTTAGATTATTATTGCAGCGTAAAGACTTAAAGAAATTATTTTATACTCTATTTGCTGATTATTATTGATTTTTGAAATATTATAATAGATCAAATGTGTAGTTATGTGATGGTTGGCTAGCCTAGTTCCATGATAAGCACCATCACGACCTGTTAGGATTTGGGGTCGTGACAACAATCATGACGGAAATCTCGGAACGGGTCGAATCAAGAGCGGTTTTTTAATTAATCATGGGATTTCCTGTAATTAGAGTTACACCATAAGTAGAATTCATCTACTATATAAAGGGAAGTTCTAATCATTCATAGCAGACATTATTCACACATATCAAAGCAATATAGCACTCTCTCTCGCTTATACACTCTTGTTCATCAGTTTACTTTATGCTTCGTTACTTTAGCATCAGTCAGTTCGAGGATACTCTAGCTTGAGGGAAGAATTGCATTTCAACACTGGTTTGCTTTACTTTATTGTCAATTTTGTATTACGATTCTTCATATTTATCAATTGGTATTAGGTGAAATCATGTGTCTTTAAATCCACATTATAAGTTTAATTGTTATTCAATTTTAAGGCTAAACAATTTGGTGCCCACCATGGGGCTAACGGTAATAGTGATTGCCTGGTATTAATTCTCATAACACACACTATTTTTTCTTTTGATAATAAATGTGAATATTACCATAACAACCCAAATGCTTTTACATCCTAAGAGCATCAAGGATACTAGCACTTCCATTACAAATGACCTCAAAAAATAAACTCTTCTGAAAACAAGAATCTCATCAACTTTAGAAGAATCAAAAAACAAAGTCAACAAAATACAACCTAACTACATAGTCTATGTACTAGCAGTGGACATTGTTTAACTCTTTTGGCCTCTGCATATGTGCTCATTCTATCTGCAATCTCCTTCTTAATTTTCCCAACACAAAATTCCATATTCAGGTTAATTTGTCTAAAAGTTTTCCAGTTTCGTGCTTGCCATGTATAGTAGACAATTGCTCCTATAATTGTTGTTGCAACTTCCTTATTGAATTGCCTCCAATGCCTCATTCTAATCCATTATATCATCTCTAGTATTGCCATATATGGTATTCTAACTCATGTCCATCTAGTCAATGCATCCCTCATATTTTTCACCCAACAACAGTCTCCAAACATATGCTATTATGTCTCCAACACACCTAGATTACACATGCAGCATTCCATGTCTTCTATGATAGGAATATGCATTTGCAGCAATCTCCCTTTTGTTTGCATTGTTTGTTGATAAGCCAACCATAGTATAAATCTATTCCTTGGTAACATCATCTTATTCCATATCAGATTCATTTCCCAGCACCTTGACATATTTCCTAGCATTACATTGTAACTGCTAGAGATAGAATAATCTTCATTCTTAGTCAGCCTATATACATTTCCATTGTACCATTGTAGCATGTTATGTTTCAAACCATTAATCTTCTTTCCAATACCAGCTACAGTTAGAAGGTGGATTGTGATCCCATATGTTCTTGTAATTTTTTTTTATATCAGGATCAACATGTCAAACTCACAAGTTGTACAAACTCACGCCGACAACGGCCTCGGTTTTCTTGGAGAAAAAGACAATGTATCCGCCCCAGGGATTGAAGTGCCTCAAGCTGGCCTCGAGGGAGTACCAATTTCAAATCTCGTCAATGTCAGTTCACATGTCGCCCTAAGTGCAAATCTGGGCATTGATCCCGAAGGTAGCGTACACAGGGAAGTTCGATTAGGTGGTCGAGGTACGCAGGGCGGAGAAGATGGTAGATTCATCCTCTAATTGATATTTGAAATGCTACAGGCTCAACAAGCCGCTATAGCGCAACTACAAATCAGCACCAAGTGGGATCGAACCCGAACCCGAACCAGAAGTTGTTCAAGGGCCGAACCTATACCGGAGAGATCGAACGCCAATGAATCTGGGACTGACCCTGCCATTATGAAAATGCTCGAGGAGCTCACTAAACGGATTGAATCAGGAGAAAAGAAAATTGAGGCAAATGACAAAAAGGTAGAGACATATAACTCCCGGGTTGACCAAATACTGGGGACCTCACCAATTCTAAAGCGTTTGGATTCGAAGAAGCTCATGCAGAAGCCTTTCCCTCCAAGTGCGGCTCCGCAGCCCATCCCGAAAAAATTCCGCATGCCAGAAATTCCCAAATACATTGGGACCACTGACCCTAATGAGCATGTCACTTCTTACATATGTGCAATAAAGGGGAATGACTTAGAAAATGACGAGATTGAATTCGTTCTACCAAAAAAGTTTGGAGAAACTTTATCGAAAGGGTCGATGATATGGTACCACAATTTTCCACCCAATTCCATCGATTCCTTCGCCATGCTTGCAGATTCCTTCGTGAAGTCACACGCCGGAGCAATAAAGGTTGTGACAAGGAAGTCGGGCCTCTTCAAAGTGAAACAAAAGGACAACAAAATGTTAAGGGAATTCGTATCTCGATTCTAGATGTAATGAATGGACCTACCCACAGTCAAAGATGATTGTGTTGTTCAAGCTTTTACTCATGGTTTGAATGAACGAAGTTCGGTGGCATCACGACAGCTAATGTAGAATTTTATTGAATATCCAGTGGTGACCTAGGCCGATGTACATAATAGGTACCATTCAAAGATCAGGGTCGAGGATGATCAATTGGAACCCATTCCGGTTCCGTTTACCCAAATAGGCTCGTCAGCGGAATTCAAAGGGACATCGACAGAGAACCCTGATCAAGCAGAGATCGGTATCAACCATACTTCGCAGATCGTAGAGACAGCGGCCCAGGGCGTAATCTCATTAGAAATAAACGGATGAACGATTGAGGGTAGAGCTCCCGAGGGCTCATGAGTAAAAGTGGCTTCAATATACATGTCGAGCCCACAGAAGCACCATGACTATAAGACTACAACTTCAGCATCGATGCATCGGGTATTGTATCAGCCATTGGACGGATCAAGGATACTAGATGGCCCAGACCCCTACAGACCAATCCAGCTCAAAGGAAACCTAATCAAATATGCAAATACCATGGTACTCATGGTCATAGAACCGAAGACTGCAGACAACTAAGGGAGGAGGTGGTCCGTCTATTTAACGAGGGTCACCTTCGAGTATTCTTAAGCGACCGAGCTAAAAATCACTTCAAAGACAGGGATGCAAACAGGAAAAATGAGCAAGAAGAACCACAACACGTGATTCACATGATCGCTAGTGGGGTTGATATTCCACAAGGGCCCGTTTCAAATGGACTAAGGTGTCGATCACCAGGGAAAAATGAAATCGAGACTATGTACCAGACGGCACCTTGTCGTTCAATGACGAGGAAAAAGAGGGGATCTCACAACCCCACAATAATGCGTTGGTAATATCTACCCCACAATAAAATTCAGGTTAAACGTGTTTTAGTTGATCCAGTAAGCTCGGCTAATATTATTCGATCAAGGGTCGTGGAGCAACTAGGCCTACAGGATCAGATCGTGCCCGTAGCTCGAGTTCTCAATGGTTTCAACATGGCGAGTGAAACTACTAAGGGTGAAATCATCTTGCTAGTAAACATGGTCAGAACTATTCAAGAAAAAAAATTCCATGTGATCGAGGGTGACATAAGATATAATGCTCTGCTCGGGAGACCCTGGATTCATAAGATGAGGGCGGTCCTTTCAACTCTTCACCAAGTTCTCAAGTTCCCAATAGCGGAGGGAGTAAAAATAGTGTATGGGGAGCAGCATGCCGCTAATTAGATGTTTGTAGTCGATGAAGTGATACTAGTATCGACACTCTCATTAACAAAGGGATCGGAGTCCAAAGGAAAATAGGAAGTTAAATAGCAACCACAAGCACCAGCCTCGACTCAGTCGGAGAAGCAAGGAACGGACGAGGACGATGACTACTGAATCCATTGATCTTTCATAATTCTAGAGGATTCCGATGCCACTAAATCAACAGTCGAAGAGCTGGAACAAGTCATTTTGGTTGAATCCTGCCCGAACGAAAGGTATACCTGGGCATGGGATTAACTCCCGAGATCAGGATAAAACTTATTCGATTTCTTTTAGATAACATGGATTGTTTTTCTTGGTCCCACCTAGATATGATAGGGATCCCACCGGAGATCACTAAACCTGAAGTTCTGCCCAGTAAAACAGAAGAGAAGGCCCCAGTTCAAGGTAAAACATGCATTCATCAGGGACGAGGTAACCAAACTTCTCAATAGGATCCATTCGGGAGGTAAAATATCTCGAATGGTTAGCAAACATAGCTTTAGTCCCTAAAAAGGAAATAAACTTAGATTGTGCATAGACTATAAGGATTTAAACAAAGCATGCCCTAAATATTCCTTTCCTTTTCCAAATATCAATCGCATGATCGATGCCGCGGAAATACGGAACAAAAATAAATGAACCCGGAGGATCAGGAAAAGACTTTTTTCATCACTAAATACGGAACATATTGTTATAGCGTAATTCTGTTTGGACTAAAAAATGTTTGTGTTACTTATCAACGCCTAGTAAATCGAATGTTCGAAGAACAAATAGGTAAATCAATGAAGGTTTATATTGACGATATGCTAGTTAAGTCCCTGCGAGCAGAGGACCATTTGAAACATTTGCAGATGACCTTCGACATACTAAGGAAGTACAAGATGAAGCTCAACCCGGAGAAATATGCATTTGAGGTTGGTTCGGGCAAGTTCCTCGGCTTTATGGTATCAAATTAGGGGATTGATATCAACCCCGATAAAATCAAGGCAATAGAAGACATCACGGTCGTGGATAATTTTAAGGTCGTACAAAGGTTAACAGGGTGCATAGCCGCCCTAGGTCGATTCATTTCGAGGTCCTCAGATAGAAGTCACTGGTTCTTCTTACTGCTTAAAAATAAGAACAATTTTTCATGGACCCCGGAATGCAACAAGCATTGGAAGAAATAAAATGTTACCTCTCGAGCCCGCCACTACTTCATACTCTGAAAGCGGATGAGCAACTCTACTTATACTTAGCAGTTTCGGAAATCATGATAAGTGGGGTCCTAGTTCGGGAAGACCAAGCTACGTAATTTCCTGTTTACTATGTTAGTCGAACCTTAGGTGAGGCCGAGACCCAGTACCCACACTTAGAAAAATTATCACTTGCTCTAATAAGCGACTCCAGGAAATTAAAACCATATTTTCAATGTCACACAATTTGTGTGGTCACTACCTATCCCCTTCGCGATATTTTGCATAAGCTCGAACTCTCGGGCTGATTTTCCAAATGGGTCGTCGAGATCAGTGTGTAAGATATCGAGTATCAACCCCGAATGACCATCAAGTCTCAAATCTTGGCAGACTTCGTGGCCAACTTTACGCCAGCCCTCGTAACCGAGGTCGAAAAGGAACTATTATTAAAATCGGGTACATCATCAGGGGTGTGGACCCTCTTCACAGACGGCGCTTCAAACGTGAAGGGGTCCGGGCTAGGCATCATTTTGAAGCCGCTCTCAGGTAATACAGTTAGACAATCTATCAAAACTTCAAAGTTAACTAACAATGAGGCCGGGTATGAGGCCATGATTTCAGGTCTCGAGCTAGCTAAGAGATTGGGGGCAGAGGTCATCGAGTCCAAATGTGACTCCCTACTTGTGGTAAACTAAGTGAACAGAACTTTCGAGGTTCGAGAAGACCGAATGCAGAGGTACTTGGAAAAACTACAGGTGGCTCTGCATCGACTTAAAGAATGGACCCTGTAGCATATACCGTTAGAGAAAAACAGTGAGGTTGATGCCCTTCCAAATTTGGGGTCATCGGTCGAAGATGACGAGCTTAGCTCGGGGACTGTCGTTCAAATTTCCAAGTCAGTAATCGAAGAAGGCCACGCTGAAATAAACTCCACAAGTCTAACCTTGGATTGGAGGAATAAGTATATCAAATACCTAAAGAACGGGAAGCTTCCATCGGATCGTAAGAAATTGAGGGCTCTACGCACGAAGGTCGCACGGTTCACATTGGCCGAGGGTGGAACACTATATAGAAGGATGTTCGATGGACCATTCGAAATATGTTTGGGTCCAGGATATACCGACTACGTCCTATGGGAAATTCACTAAGGCACTTGCGTAAATCATTATGGTGTCGAGTCATTGGTTCACAAAGTCATCAGAGAAGGATAGTATTGTTCGAAAGTGTGACAAATTTCTAAGGTATGCACCAATGATTCACTAACCCGGGGAGCAACTCCACTCAGTCTTATCCCCATGTCCGTTCATGAAATGGTGAATGGATATCGTCGGCCCTCTCCCACCGGCCCCAGGTAAAGCTCAATTCATTTTGATTATCACTGACTATTTCTCTAAGTGGGTTAAAGCACAGGCCTTCAAGAAATTCATAGACTTCATCTGGGACCAGATTATATGTCGATTCGGGATTCCTGTCGAGATCGTATGCGACAATGGGAAGCGATTCGTCGGTAGCAAAGTGACAAAGTTTCTCGAAGACCACAAGATAAAAAGAATTCTATCAACGCCATATCATCCTAGTGGGAACATAAAGGCCAATTCGACAAACAAGACCATAATTCAAAATTTAAAGAAAATAATGACCGACGTTAAAGGAAAATGGAGAGGAATTCCTTTGGGCGTACCGTACAACGTCAAAATCCAGTACGGGGAAACACCATTCTTTTTAGTCTATGGTGCCGAAGTTCTGATCCTGGTCGAAGTCGGGGAACCTAGATTCAGGTTTCGGTATGTAACGGAAGAGTCAAATCACGAGGCTATGAATACAAGCCTCGAATTGCTAGATGAAAGACGTGACGTCGCCCTCGTTTGAATGGCCGCACAAAAATAGCGGATCCAAAGGTATTACAACCGAAGAGCCAATCTTCGACACTTTAAAATCAGGAACTTAATTCTTTGAAAAGTCACCCTCAATACTCGAAATCCAAATGAAGGAAAACTTGGCCCAAACTGGGAGGCACAATATCAGGTCCTCAATATCATCTGAAAAGGATCCTACAAACTTGCCACGATGAACGGCGAGCAATTACCAAACAACTGGAACATATCACTCCTAAAACAATATTATTGGTAAGGTACGACCTTGTCCATTTTCATTTATATTTTTTACTAACCAATTTCAGTTGTTCAATGGAAGACATCGAGGGATTCTTCAACATAAATTCCTTAGGTCTGAAAGCACGCATTCCATTCTTTTTCCCTTACACTGTTTTTTGTCCCAAATGGGTTTCCGGTGAGGTTTTTAACGAGGCAACCATTGTTCGTGCTAACTTAGAGCAATTCAACAGTATCCGAGGCTTCTTTACAATCAACCTCGAATACTCACCCTTGAATGTCAACTTTGTTACAAGGAAATTACTTTGTGTCAACAGGGTCTCAATAGGTAAACTTTGTATGTTAGGGACAAACGGTCGAACGAACCGTGCCCATGTAGATTACTTGAGCCTTAATCACAAGAAAGTACGCATGTATAATCTATTGACAGAAGTATTTTTCCTTGCAAAATATTTCATGCCTTAGAGAAATTCTTACTTTACAATTTCCTACTTTTGATCTACTGTGGAAACATGCTTAAGGGCCGATCACAGCTGAAGTTAAAAAAACTAACCCCACACTCGGGGACTTCCATCTGAAAAATCGACATAATCGAATTACTAAAGCCTCGAGATTGTAAGACCTTAAAAAGGTAACCCTCGATTTATAGGCCACGGCCACCCCACTCGGGGACTAACACTTTGAACAAGTTCGAAGTGTAACCGAGAAACAAGCCCAAGAGGAAAATATCAAGCTAAAGGCTATGGTCAAATTAACACGGTTCGGAGATGTCCGAATTTCGTAATAAAACAGGCCTTCGAATATTTTCACAAATCCAGTTAAAAAGGCTACCCTAAGAAAAATTACAAAGGATTTCGATAATATCAACCTTTGAAAACCGTAAGGGGTACCGAATTGTTCGAACCCTCGAACAATTTTATTTCGTGCTAAGGCATAAAAAAACAAAGGGTTTCGATAACACCAACCCTCGAAAACCCTAATGGGTACAGAATTATCTCATACCAAGGCATAACAAATTTTTATATAATTAACTTTTTAAGCCGAAAAGGGGAAAAAAGCCATTATTTTTAAAGCCATATCGGCCTAATTCAAGAGCCTAAGGGCCACTTTATTTTTGAGTTCGAGGATTCATCCTCACTCAAATAAAACCTAAGGGTCTCTCCTCATGAAACTGCTCGATTCTCTCAATCTTCTACTGAACCTATGAGATTGAAGTGTTAGCCATCGTTCCTGAACCGATGCCATGAGCTTCTAAGATTTGCATTACCTGCTCAATCAGGTCGGTCTATTCCTTATGATCCACGAATAACTCAGCTGAGAGATCCTTGATATCCTCTTCTTTTTGCCCATCGAAAAGTTTAAGGGCATTCCTCTCCTCGGTAAGCCTTTGAATTTCGGCCTCGTACTGACTCAGCTCATCTCAAGACCTGGAAAATGCTTCCTGATGAAGCACTGAGGCCTGCACAGAAAGAAGAAAAGAAGTTAGACAGGAATGGAAAAATAAACACAAGTGTAATACCAACAAGGGGAGTTAAGGCTTACCCAATTCAGAGCTTGTTGTGCTTCATTGAAGAGACTCGATTCCTCGCATGAGTCCTTCCTCGAAACCTCCAAGTCGCTCAGGCCGGTAGCATCTTTGAAGCCAGTAAAGTAATTACGGAAGGGGTTCTCCCTTCCGTGGGCTCCTTCCATGGAGGGGGTCTTCAAGGCCCGAGCCTCCAGAATCATCCCCTCAGAGAATGAAGGGAGCAACGGGGAGCCTCCAATTTCTACTTCCCCAAGTAGGTCACTTGGGGCATTCTCTCCATCTCGAGGGGCCTTGAGACCAGCCTCTATAGTCGTACCAGTCGTTTTCTCATTACAGTGGGAGGCATCTTTCGTCCTTGATGACCCGGGGGCTTCGCCCAAGTCTTTTCCCAAGGCCCCCTCATCTCGAGATGGAGTCTTTGAAACGTTCACCAATTCAGTGGCCTTTGGGGCCTCGGTGTTCATCCTCACTCGCCCACCAGCCCAGAGTCATCTTCTTCCTCTTCTTCCTCTTCCTCCCTTAGGCGCCGAACTGAGTCTTCGGTCAGGACGATAATATTCTTTTTGGGCCTACGAGCCCCTCTCTTCTTGGGCTCTGGATCCTCGGAGGTTGAGGTCCTTTTTCTCTTTTTATCCTTCACCGGTTTCGGGACCGGGATCGAAGTCTCCTTCTCACTAGAGGGGGGCCTCATGACTGCATCTTTGACAAGGCCTGTATAAAAGGAAATTAAGTTGTCACGACCCAATTTCCCACATGGGTCATGATGGCGCCCAACAACAGGGTTAGGAAGGCCAACATAAATTCCACTAAATGTTATCATTCCCATGTGATTAATTAATTCCACTTTTACCAGTTTTAAGCATTTATTTACAAGACATTAGCCGGTGACATGAAAATAAGACATCTGATACGTGAGTAAAAAGATAAGCATATGTATGATAATGCAGCCCAAAAGTCCAAAATGTACGCACGTGTATGCCAGGAACTAGTGTCACGAGTGTCGTGGGCAACTATCAGAATACACAAGAATACATAAATATATACAATCCCATAGTCTGAATGAAATAGACGGGAAAAATAACAAAAGGAAACTCCAGGGTGCTTCCAGGAATCACCAGGAAAAGCAGCTCACCGTGAAGTATAACCAATACCGGTCAGTATCTAGCATCGGATTGATAACCAGACATACCAACCTCCGGACCTGTACAGTCAAGTACAGAAGAAAAGAAAGTGCAGCATGAGTACATACATAAGTATGTCCCAGTGAGTATCCCGCCTAATCTCGAAGAAGTAGTCACGAGAAGTCGACTCGATACTCACTAAGGTCCAACAGTAATAAAGTAAGCAAGATTTAAGGAAAACAGTAGGCATGAAAGACAAGTAACCAAGTACATCGATATTAGACATCAAATAACAATCCAAAATCCACCAAGGTTGATATCCGTCGTGGAATACGGCCTGATCCCATCCTGAAATCCTCAATCTCGCCGTGGTGTACGGCCTGATCCCATCCTGAAATCTCAATCTCGCCGTGGCGTACGGCCCGATCCCATCCTAAAATCTCAATCTCGTTGTGGCGTACAGCCCGATTCCATCCTGAAATCTCAATCTCATTGTGGCGTACGGCCCGATCCCATCTTATAATCTCAATCTCGCCGTGGCGTACAGCCTGATCCCATCCTGTAATCTCAATCTCGTCGTGGCGTACAGCCCGATCCCATAATATACTCTCTCATAACTCTGCCGTGGCATATGGCTCGATCCCACAACATAATCAATCATCACTCTGCCGTGGCGTACGGCCCGATCCCGCAATATAGTCAATCATCACTCTACCGTGGCGTACGAAACGATACCATCCCGTGATTACTCTTATCACACTTAACTCAATCCAAGTATCACAACGTTCAAAGACAACAATACCAATCACACAAGAATATAAGTCATATTTAGGCTACAACAGGGAAAGACAATGAACATGTTATGTCCTAACTACCCGGACGAAGCAGTAATAGCCACTACGTACGGACTCTTGTCACTTGGTACGTACGTAGCCCCCAAACAAGATCACATAGCAATCAAGGTTACCTAGAGGGACAATTTTCCTCTTACGAGGTTAGAAAGGAGACTCACCTCGATAAAAGAACTCCTCGGACCAAGGACCGGATCAAAAGATGCCCCCGAACTCCGAAACTACTCCTAACAGCTCACAACTAGCCAAACATGATGTAATTGAATCAATTTAAGGTTCAAGAAGAATAATTAGTAAGAATTCCTAAAATTTAACATTCTTGACGATTCTTGAAATTTTGACCCCGGGCCCACGCGTTCGGATTTCGAAAATTCTTGGACGAATAGATTACCCGAAGCCTAAGGAGCGAAATTATATGATTTATTTTAGAATTCAATGGCTCAAAAGGGGTAATTCACTGATTTTCCAAAAATCCCATTTACAACCCAAAACCTAGGTTTTTCCAAGAATTAGTAATCGATTTCCTTGTTAATTCATGCATGAAACTAGATAAATGAAAAGAATTTACTTACCTCTACTGAATTTGGGTCAAGAGCAGGTTCTTGAAGCTCCTAGCACTCTCAAATGGAGGTGAAATGGTTGAGAAATGAAGAAATCCCGAAAATTTGGGCATTTAAATGAGGCTGCCTACAGGGGTTCCGCACCTGCGACCATGGGACCGCAGGTGCAGTCTCGCACCCGCGAGAAATTGGTCGCCCCTGCGGAGAAGGGCCTGGGACCCTGGGCTCGCACCTGCGATTAGGGAGCCGCACCAGCGGTCCCGCTCCTATGGAAGAATGGTCGCACCTGCGATGGGGGTCGCACCTGCGAAGGCCTTGACCGCACCAACGGACTCGCACCAGTGGGCACAAGTCCGCATCAGCGATCACACCAGCTGCTATGCACCAGCAGTGATTTTTGCTGGTTTTTGGTCTCGTGCGGGGTCCAGGAGGCACCTGGGCCCACCCGAGCCCCCGTCAAAATATACCAACAAGTCCCAAATTATTATACGGACTTTCTCGAGCCTACGGATCACTCATAACATCGCTAAAACTCAAAATCACCCTCCAAAACCCCTTGAATCAAATTAAGAACTTAAGAAATTTCAGAATTCACCTCCTCGTGCCGAACGGGCCTATACTACTCGGAAGGACTTCAAATTTTACAGACAAGGGATGAATGACTATACGGAACTATTCCCGGTCCCGGAATTCCGTTCGTACCTCGATAGCACAAAATCACGTCCAAAACCAAATTTCAAGTAGAAGGAAGTCCTGATTTGCATTTCGGGCGCCGAAAAGCTCCCGATTCATCCAAAACCCGAGCCGAACATACGCCCAAGTCCGAAATCAACATATGGAGCTACTGGAGCTATCATAACTCGATTCCGAAGTCGCTTGCTTGAAATGTTGACCGAAGTCAAACTTGGCAAAAATAGGCCAATATTAAGGAACCAAGTGTTCCTAAACCATCCAAATCATTCCCAAATCCTGAACCACCCGCTCCCGCGAGTCATAAAGCACAAATAGCCGCTAAGGAAGGTTTCATTCATGGAAACGGGATCCTAATATGCAAAACGACCAGCTGGGTCATTACATAAGTAAGTGTGGAAAACACGTTTTAACAAAATCATCAAACGTGTGAAAAGGGGCTTACCATGATTTTTGGCTTCCCATCGGCCCAACTCTTGAGGTTGGGGATGGTACCGGGCATCCAGGCAGCGGCTACATCAAAAACGAATGTGAGCAAGAGAAAGAAAAGAATCCAAGTAACAAATAGAAGGGGATCGTACTTACGTTTCATATTCCACTTCTCGGGAAATGGCATCTTCTTGGCCGGAATTAGGTCCGAGGTATTCACCCTGACGAATCGACCCATCCAGCCTTGGTCCTTGTCCTTGTCTATACTGGAGATGAAGACGTTGGTAGCTCGACGTTGGTGCTTTATTAACCAACTTCAGTAAAGCCGAGGTCTATACAAGATGATGAGATGGTCGAGGGTGAAGGGGAGCCCGTCGACTTTGCTCAAGAAAACTCGGAGCAATATGACGATCCTCCAGAAGGAGGGGTGAATCTAACCTAGGGTCACCTGGTACTTTTCGCAGAAGTCCACGATGATTGAATCAAGGGGACCCAACGTGAAAGGGTAAGTGTAAACACTCAAATACCCTTCTACGTGGGTGGTAATAGCCTCCTCTAGGGCCAGTATAACCACCTTCCAGTGGCAGTCCTCCTTTATTTTGTCTAGGTAGCTCTTAGGTATCGAGCATATGTATCTCGATACCGACTCGCAACGATCGGAAACCGACGAGGTTTTCTCGGTCTTGAAATTGGAGCAGACTACACCCCCCCCCCCCAGGAATAAATTCCTCAAGGCGGGGTTCCACTGGCGCTTTCCCGCCAGCCGGTTGAGAAGATGAAGCAGTTTCTTTTTGTGGTACCATTTTTGACATTTTTTCCATTTGGTTTGGGTTTGAAGAAAGAAGAAGATAATAGGACTTGATGTTAGACAAGGGGTTAACAATGAAAACGTGAAGATTTTGTAGAACGGAAGAACTTAGAAGATGTAGAAAGCTTTGGAGATTAGAGGAGATTAAAAGTAAAGTTTGAATCAATGAGAAAAAGGCCTATTTATGGGCTTCACGGTGACGGTTTGAAACCAGTAGTGGCCGATCACCAACTGACATGCATTAAATGCCTGGACAACTGCACCGATGGGACGTTTCGGTCAATTCTATCGCTTACGTCAAGGAGATGACGTCATGACAGATCGAGGATCGAAGGATCAATTCGTTTCTTGTCATTACACTCCAAAAAATGAGGGCACTATCTGTATACTGTTAAAACTCGATTTTACTAATTTACCAAGACCAGGGTGAAGGATCGAAGATCGATCCCGTAGTAGATCAGACTGAGGCACGAGGACGAGGTACCGAGTTCGAAATTCGAGGTACTTGTCGAGATCGAAGCCAGTAAGAATCGAGACCAAAAAAGATAGACATCGATCAAGACCGAAGATAACATAATAACAGAAAGCGAGATATCCGTGACTGGTCGACAATCATGACAGAAATCTCGGATCGGACCGAATCAAGAGTGGTTCTATAGCTACTCATGGGATTTCTTTATGTAATTAGAGTTACACCATAAGTAGAATTTCTCTACTATATAAAGGGGAGTTCTAATATTTTATAGCAGACATTATTCACACATATCAAAGCAATGCAACACTCTCTCTCGCTTATACACTCTTGTTCATCAGTTTACTTTCTGCATCTTTACTTTAGCATCAGTCAGTTCGAGGGTACTCTAGCTCGAGGGCTGAATTTCATTTCAACACTGGAGCGCTTTATTTATTGTTAATTTTCTATTACTAATCTTCATATTTATCAATTGGTATTAGGTGAAATCACGTGTCCTTAAATCCACATTATAAGTTTAATTTTTATCCAATTTTAAGGATAAACATATTGCTAATTGATAAGGTATAGTGAAAATTAACATAATCTAAAAATATTATATATAGGTCATGCTAAAATAAGTATAGACAATACTATTAATTACATAACTACGCACTACAGAAAAAGATAAACTAAGTTATACATTTTCATTATAAACCAATATAAAACAAAAAAAAATAGATATACAATACTATCGTCATTCTTAGTGCTGAATTCATGGATTTCTTTTTGTTAGAATTAGTATTGATTTGAACTTTGTATGAGTTACTACATTTATTGGTTATAAAATTTATTTTCTATTCAAGAATGTTAAGTCCAATCTTGAAATAATACGTTAAAAGATAAAATTGTAAAAAAGGTTTAAGAAATATTAATAAATTAAATTACAATAAATATTTATATGTATAAAATATTTTTAAAAATTGTATAAATGTACTATCGGGTTGGTTTGATTTCGGTTTGACTTTTTTCAGTTGAAACCCAATCAAAATTATTGGCGGGTTTTTCTCTTTCCAATACCAAACCAAATCACAATCGAATATTTTTTCTCGATTTGACTCAGATTATCGATTTGGTACTATTTGTCGGTTTTGTTTGTACTCCTCTAACTTCAAGTACTAAATGTTTTAAACATAAATGTCGTTCGTTTAGTTAATTAAAAACCATAAGACTACATTCTATTATTACAAAGACAGGAAACTGTTACTCCATTCTTCTCATATTTCAGTTAACTACTGCAGTAATAAATCGTGACACCTCAAGGAAATTTCCCTATTCTTGAAATTAAACATCTTACACTTCAATTTTCAAGGTAGCTATTAGTCATCCAAAGTGGGGGTGCCTACTACTAACTCGCCATAAAATTGTTGAAAATATAAATGCTTCTCATTGAAAATTCTTTACGTGAGGGCAAAAGCTACTCTTTTACTCCGTTCATAACTTGTTTGACATAGTTTTTTTTGACATAGGTCCAGTTCATAATTTGTTTAGCATAGTTTGGTTAGCCACGAACTTTTAAAAAAATGAAGAGTTTAAAAACTTGTACTAGTATCAATGCCATAACATTTGTTTAATAAGATTTTCAAAAAAAGTGATCTAAAATATTTCATAAATTAATGTGTATGCAACTAAGAAAATACTATATAAATATGTTTTTTAAAGGAGTAATAAGAAAATAGAATCTTGCCGACTAAAGACGGGAACGGCTAATCATGAGGGCCTAACAACTTTACGGAACTTGGCCACGCTAATATAGCATGTCCATGATTGAAACTTAGAACATTTGCGAAGCGACAAACAACTTTACGGAAAATGAGATTTGATCATTCAGCAATCGACAAATGTTAATTGTGATCCCTTTGGTCTAATTTTACATAGTCATCATCAATTCGTGAACTGGTGATCCATCCAACGACAAATCCCTGAAAATTTAATAGTAGCTTTTTAATGCTTATTTTGGGCAAGTACTCTTTGTTACATTTAAAACTTTACTAATGGATCAATTACAAACAAACTAGTCAAGGTTAAACGTATTAGCCAAATAATAGGTAAACCACCATAAGAGTTTGTACTGTTGATGGTTACCTCTGAAAGCAGTCTTTTTATTTGCACAAGGTAAAAATAAAATTTGCAAATATACACTTTAAATATATTGGGTATGTTATTGTAGCATAGATTTTTTGAATAACTGAATGACCAAAAGCATAGTTTCGCCCCACAAAAAGTCCAAAACTAATTAAAGAGCATTCTTTCTGCTAAATGAATGCAATCTTACATGAAATGCCATTAGACCAAACTCTAGTTGAAGGGTGATTGACAGTGTTGACCTCAAAAAATACGAGTAACAATTAAAATTAATTTGTGATTTTAAAGACACGTGATCTATTCCAATACTAGTGAATGATCAAGCAATATTAAGTATAAGTGAGAAGAATCGATGATCAAACCAATGTTGCTAGTGCAATAGGGACCTCGAGCTCGATATCCTCGGAGGTCTCGAGGTGGGTTAGGAATGATAAAGTAAGAACAATAAAGTGAAAGCAATAAAACTGGAACAATTCAGGAGCACAATAAAAGAATAAAGTAAGATAGAATATTCTTTTGCCAGTCGTGAGATGATGCTTACAAATGATTGGTATCCCATTTATATAGGAGGGAAAAATCCTAATATGGTACATTTCTATTTAGGGTAAAGGGTTCTATTGGTACATTTGTATAACAACCTAGTACGGATTTGTAATAAGTCGTATAAATCTTATCCAAAATTTACACCCTGATCTTTCTGCCTTTGAGGGATTCGTGCTATTTCTTGAGTATCATCGAAATGGCAGTACCTCGAGGTAGACCGCGCCAAGCCTCCGATTTGTTCCCTCGAGGTGTGCATGTTTCAGCCAGCCCTGATCCCTACTTCGAGTAGCCCGAAATCGATCTCGGTGTTCGATTAAGACCTCGAAATCGGGCTCTTCGATTTCGACCGTATACAAATAGTTCCCGCGTTTCTTAGAATGAAAAGATAAGAAACGGTTCGATTCATGACTCTCTGATGCCCTAATCGTGACATCAGAATCGTGAGGTTAGCAGTTGGCGTGACTAAAAGGTCGTGCAAAGGTCACGTCTGCACAGTTTTCGAAAAGTCGTCAATTAAAAACGGCTTTTGGCCAACCATTTAGCTTCCCCAACACGCACAAGTGGCCTCTATAAATACTTCAACTTATTTCCTTGCAAACTTTACTCTCTACACATATTCAAACCTGTTGTTTCCATATTCTCTCTTTGTTCATACCTTTCTTGTGCCCATTTTCCATCAGCTTTCTCTATTTTTCCTCAAAATTCACAGTAGTAATGACAAAAACTTCCAAAACAGTTCCACAGAAAGAGAAGGATTCTTCGTCTTCTCGAACATCTAAGGGTAAAATTGCAGTACCTCCTCGTATTGAAGAGTGTACCACCGGACCTTGTGATACGCTTCCGATTTTAAAATTGACAGACCTGCTTCGATCCCAGGTCGATACGAGCCTATGTCTCGGTATATCAGCTTGATAACCGAACTCGAATAGGTGAAAGTTGATTGTCGTTGGACGGGATACGATAGACGTGGAGATCCTTTCACCCGAAGAGGATATCACCACTTACAAAGTGGGGTACTTAAGTGTGTATACCTACCCATTCACCTTAGCCCCGTAGATCCTTCTCTACCTCTCCAATATCTACTGATTCTCGACTTTTATTGACAGTACCAAGTGACACTAGGCCAAATTTACTGTAACGACCTGGCCGGTTGTTCCGAGAGTTTACCCCCGATTCCCCCGTTTCTGCTTTATATTATGTGGTTCAGCTTCATTTATGTGTGTTGAGTCGGTTGGTTCAGGTTCAGAGTGATTATGGTGAGCATTGAGGCAATTAGTCTCTCAAGGTCGCCTAATAGTTGAGAAAGTCAACTGAGAGTTGACTTATTAGTGAACGGCCTCGGAATGTGGATTTTATGGCTTGGATAGTTTTGTTAGGTTATTTGGGACTTAGGAGTGTGTTCAAAATATTTTTGTGATGTCCGGTGAAGAATTAGGCTTGAATTGGCGACAGTTAGTTTTTGGCGATTTTCGGTCGGCAGCGGAAAATAGGCTATCGAGGTCGGAATGGAATTCCGGAAGTTGGAACAGTTTTGTAATGTCATTTTGGTTATGTCTGCAAAATTTCAGGTTAATCGGAGGTGTTTTGGTTGGTTTCGGCGTAGTTGGCGAGATTTGGAAGTTTCAAAGTTCTTAGGCTTGAATTTGATGTAAATTTGGTGTTTTCGTGTTGTTTTTGGTGTTTCGAAGGCTCGAGTAAGTTTGAATGATGTTATGGGATATGTTGGTATGTTTGGTTGAGGTCCCGAGTGCCTCGGGTGTGTTTCGAGTGGTTAACGGACCAACTTTTGGCTTGAAATCTTGGCAGATTGCTGCTGGTGTAAGGTTCTGGTTTCCTTCTACGCGATCGCGTGAGGATGTTTGCGATCGTGTAGGTTAATTGGTGAGGCAAGATGTTTGTTAATTGCGATCGCGTGGAATGGTTTGTTATTGCGTGAGTATGAGTGTTTGGTCAGTGCGATCGCGTGGTCTTGTTTGCGATCGCGTAGAGTTAAAGGGGCGCGTGGGTGAGCTGAGCTTTGTTCATCGCGATCGTGTGGAATGGTATGCAATCGCGTGGGTTTAAGTCTTGATGAATCGCGATCGCATGAGGTTATCTGCGATCGCGTAAGGTAAATTGGTAGGGCAGCAAGTTTGTTCTTTGCGATCGCGTGCCGATGTTTGCGATGGCGGTGAAGGAATTATTTTAGCTGGGCAGAATGTTTAAAAGGCCGGAAGTACGAATTTGGTTGTCATTTTCTCCATTTTTGCATGCGAGCTTGAGAGCTTTTGAGAGGGAATTGAAGGGGAATCAAGGGAAATCACTTGGAGTTAAGGTTCTTAACTTCATAACTCGTTTCTATGTCAATTCTTAAGTGATTAAACCACAAAATTTCTGGAAATTTAACCGAGTTGGGGAAGAAGGGTCCATGGGAAATTTATTTTTCTTTTTGATAATTTGAGTGGAAAATTGTGGTCCGATTTTAGTGTTCTTGGTATGTATGGAATCGTGGGAAGACGAGGTTTCTAGTGATGTAAAAAATATCAGATTCCGAGATGTGGGCCCGGGACTCGGGTTTGGCCGAATTTCGAGATTCTTGTGTAAATTGATAATTTTCGATTGGGTTGTGTTCCTTGAGTATATATTGATGATGTTGAACTGGTTTTGCCTAGATTCGGAGCAATCGGGAGCCAATTTGAGGGGCATAATCATAGAGGACTAGTGTTGTGGCCCGGTAGAGGTAAGTAATGGTCTTAAATCTTGTTCTGAGGGTATGGAACCCCGGACGACATATTTTCCCACTGATTTTCAGAAAGGCGCACATGTCGGATGACGAGTATGTGGCGCGTACTGATTTTTGGATTGTACTAGGTCCTCTCCGCGGCAACTAATGAGTAGCATAGTTACTCAAAACCTTATGTTAAATTATGTTCTAAAGGTTTGTAAAATATTTGGGCTATAAGCTGTGTTTGGGGCCTCGTGCCGATCTGTTTAGACCCTTTGAGGGTGTTTTTACTGCTTTTTTTCCTCACTATTTGTGGATGATTTCACTCAGGATCGTTGTGCATACTGTTTTTTTAAACTCAACATGATTTACACCACTTTGAGATTTAAACTGATATTTTGGGCCGAGTACCCTGTTTTACTGATTCGCCCGAGAGGCCTTTCGAGTGGTTCTGCTGAGTGTGGCCGAGGGCCAGAGTGATGGTGAGGTGCTGAGTGTGGCCGAGATCCAAGAGTGATGGTGAGGTGCTGAGAGATATTAGCGTTTGGGCTGAAGGAGCCCCTCCGTAGTCTGTACACACCCCCAGTGAGCGCACCGAGTGCGAGCGATTGAGTGATTGGGAGGCTTGAGTGACTATGAGGTGCTGAGTGATTGTGAGGTGCGGAGGGATTGTGAGGAAATGCCTGAGGGGCTGTTTATGAAACATGTTTTCGCTCGAAGGGATACTTATGAGTTCACTACATTCATTGCATACCAAAACTTTGTTTTAGAGTTACTAAAAATGTGCATCGTTTTAAGAACTTTTATGAAGTTGATTTCGAAGGCATGATGATTTCGTATATTTATGTATATTATTGGAAAGTAAGGTTGTGTATATTGTGACATTGATTTTATGTGATTCCTTGCTACTTAGACCTGATTTATCTCCATTACTACTGAGTTGGCATACTCACATTACTCCATACACCTCTGTATGCAGATTCAGGAGCAGAGATCAAGCATTAGCTCATATATATATCGCAGCGGAGCCGGATCGTGGGGATATAGAGGTAGCTGCTCAGCGTTCGCAGCATCTCTGCTTTCCCTTCCTGTTGTATTTATCTTTGATTCGGAGTTTTGTATGTTAATACTTTATTTTGGCTTATTTCACTAGATGCTCATGACATGTTGGCTCCGGGTTTTGGTGATGGCAGTACTGTATATAAAATTGCCTATTATATTAAGAACTTTCTGTATATTGTTATGAATTGCTTGAAACTTAAATGTTTCAAAAAAAATTGTGAACACGCAGTAGTCGGCTAGCCTAATTCCACGATAGGCGCCATCACGGCCGGTTAGGATTTGGGGTCGTGACAGCTTGGTATCATAGCTCTAGGTTTCATAGGACTCAACAGTCATGAGAAGGTTTAGTAGAGTCTTAATGATTAGTACGGAGACGTCTGTACTTATCTTCGAGAGGCTGCAGAACCCTTAGGAAAATCTCACATTTTTAAAATTCTTGTCGTGAGAATCCATTGTATTCAGCCAAGAGTATAACTCTTGAATTCCTTCCATGTATTTGAGCGCGCCTGAGAGCCCCTGGTATCAGTTGTGCATCAACGGCTTGTGGCTTCCATAGGTGAGATGTGATTTTGGCATGCTGGTAATGGGCCAGTCTGGAGGACTTGAGGTCGGATTCATTCTGTGGCTTAATTGCTGAGATTTTTGTTGTGTGGGCACATGTAATTGGGGACTTGTATGTCCGTTCGTGTTCTTATTGATGAGAATTGGTGACTAGATGCCTATGCGGTGGGTGTGAATTGATGGTTAGATGTGTTCAGACTGTGAAATGTGTCGAAAGGGTTGGCTGGAAATGTGGTGAGATTTAATGAGTGTTTGATTTCGGTCTCGATTTGGTATATGGCGTGAGTTGTGAGTATGTTGGAAGACTTCTCATGTTGTGTAGTTATGGAGTGAAGCGGATTTCTATGTGGGGCTAAGAGCTCCTGGAAATGTCTTCTGAGTTGATCGTTTGCCCCAATAACGTTCATGTATTTGATTGATGGTTTATTCCAACCGTATTGGCGCTCCTTGTTATTGTATTCATTGATGGCGTCCTGGCATGTCCGCGTAGCCGGGAGTAGCATACTGAGTATCTGAGGATGGCATTATAAGGATTCAGGGAGGAAAGGCTATATGCCAATTCTCCGAATATGAAGTTTGGCTTAGTTCAGTAGCATTCTTGGGACACATGGTGTCCAGTGAGGGTATCCATGTGGTCAGTCATGTGTGGGTGGAGCTTCCAGAAGCTCGAGATTTATGTGACCGCCGCTCCAGTGTTAGTTCTGCCATCAGCTTCAGGTTTTTACCTCGTAATGTGATGCCTCGAGGGTAGGCGTTGGTTGTGTTCAGATGCAGGAAGGTGTAGTGATTGCGTGATAGTTTTGGTCTTCAGAAGTGTATGGAGAGATAGCAGTTGAGACTAAGAGGGCAGGGGTATCTCCTGCGGGTTGTCCCAGGGCGTGTGGTCCCGATGTAGTTCTGTAATAACTTCTCTCCTACCAGTAAAAGATATGATGTAATTGGAGTTTAGGCCGCTTATAGAAGTTGGCGTGACTATGGCAATGGTGGATGCGAGGTTGGCAATTGATTTGAGTGTTAGATGGTTTGGGTCATATAAGCTTATGAAGGATTTAGTTGAATCCCACCACAACATGGTGGCAGTGTTAATGTGTGGGCATAGTCTTGTTTGTCTTGATCCTTGGCTTTGAGCCAAGTGGGGGAGTTCGTTATTGATAAGTTGATTACACGATTATGTGTTGTATTGGTTTCAGTTCGAGGTATAGTGGTAAATCAGTTATGACCTGCAGGTATGGGGTCTGGGAATGTCACGAGTAATGGAAATTTCTTGGATATCTGTTGTAATGTACTTGTTGAGTAATTGAGTTCTATTGAATGATTTAGTGGAAATTGAAAAAAGGTATAGTGTGTGCAGAGTATGAATTTGCTTGTGATTTCAAGTGAGTGGATTACTTTCCTAGTATGTTAGTGTGCAAACGGGTCAGGTCAATTCTGTCTATTTGGTCAGTGTGATTGAGATTTATGTTAGAGGATGTCAAGACTTGTGGTATTCTACACATCGGTATCAGGAAGGTGAAGGTAATGGCTTTAGATTCGCAAAAGTCTCTGCAGGGTAAGTTTTTCTAATGTGGTTCTTTTGGGGATATTTGAGGGAGTATTCAGTCGCTTATGAGCCTTAGACGGTATGGTTTTGTGCTTGGGTCACGTGTAGTGAGTCTGGGCTGCAAATTTGTGGTATTACGGCAGGAAGAAGTATCAATTTGAAGGTAAGTCAGAAGAAACCTGGGTAAATAGGGCGATTTGGTGGTAGGTCGGATTGGCATGGTAAGGGATACGATTAGTTCTTTGGGTATTCATAAGGTGACGAGTTTTTTTCGGGTGTTTCTCAGCAATGCTCTTGGATTTTAGTGGTTGGAGTAGTTTGGTTGAGTTAGAACAATTCAGTCCTGATGGTTTGGTGTTGTGCAAATGGGAATTTCGGATAGTTCCGGGTGGTTTCTACCGCGGTTAAGGGTGCATATTTTCTTATGGCGTGTAGTGAGTTTGTTTCTAAATGGGATCCAATGAGAGTTCTTGGCTAGTTGGGTACGTAGTTTCTTGTGGCTCAGAAGGGGCCATGGAGTTCCTGCATTTTTCTAGGTTGGCATGGCATGTGCGGTATGTTGGGAAGAGTTGATATTTGCATATGTGAGGTCACAGTTCGGTTCTGGAAGGAAGGTCATAAATTCGTAGGCAGCTGAGCAGTTTCGGATGACCAGGTGGATGATATCACTAATTGGTGCGACTTGATGAGGGTATATATTTCATAAAGAGCAATGTGTTTGAACTAAGGGTACTTCATTGGTATCGCGACACCCTATCGTTGGATCGACTGTTGATATTCAAGGTTGCTTGGTGAACGGAAGAATTATAGGGGTATTCCTCGTGGAATGAGTGACTATTTGGGATGTGTTATGTATTCAAGCAGTGGAGTTGTGATCAGATATGGTAATTCGTACGTCTCATGGGCTTCGAGACTGAGAGTTCTCATAAACATCATGTTGTGTGGTAATGGACTGTGGAGATGCGAGCTGAGACTAGTCGGATGTTAGTATGTACCATGATTCTGTCATTATGAACTTTTCGGTAAGTGATCTACCTGTTGCGGGTGATCAGAGTTAATTTAGGATCACTGGTAGGCTAATATGGGTGTGTGTTCTGCACCGGGTCGAAATTGTTGGATGAGTTTCTAATATTGAGAAATGCACCATTCGATTGTGACTCAGTTGTTCATGTTCTGTAGTGAGCTATGAGTTACCCCTTCGGTGTCGCGAGGGTGATTATTGGTTATATGCACATATGGTGCGGTTCTGATTGGGCTTTATAGCTAGATTTGAGTAAGGTAAGTAATTGGGCGTTGCAGGATTGAGGTGTGTTGGTTCTATACCTTCTGTTTCGGGTGGCATGGTATCGTCCCGTTTCCCCCTTGGTTATGGCAATGCACTTTGAGTACTTGATGTCGAATTTTGAATGGTTATTGATTTTTGGGCAAGGTGTCTTGAAATATTCCAAGTGGACCAGCGGTTGGATGAGATCGCAGTGTAGCAGAGTTATGTAGGGGTATGACCTTTGGTTTTGGATTCATGTGTTTCTTATTTTTGCGGTGTGTGTCAGGTTGTTGGTATGATAAGGTGATGGTAATTGTTAATGGCAGGATAGTCCTCTCGTGTGGATATTTTACATAATTTGATTGCATTGGGAAGTTGCTGTTAAGTGCACAAGTTGCACAAGTTTTGGCCTCGAATTGTATCAATGTGTTGAATGCTTAAATGTCATGTTATCAGGGTGGTTGTGATGGATGAGAGGAGGTCGTTGGACCTATAATGAATATTTTCGGAAATTTCTACAGCATGGTTGGAAGGTCATATATCGGAAGTCGGCTTAGAAATCTGCTATAATTCCTGTTTGGGAAGGGAGAGTTTCATGGCTGGCTGATCGGACGAATGGTTGTTAGTTCTATGTGCTTCTTTCATTTCGGCAGTATATGGAAGTGTTAGAGCGAGGCATTTCGTGATAAGAGGTGGTGTACCGGTATTGGGTTGTTCTGAGCAGTTATTGAGGTTAAGGGTTAATGCTATGAGAGTTGAGTCACTTGGTGTATTATGAGATTTCATTTGGGGTACGTATATGGCTTGATTCAGCATGTTCAGACTTGTACAGTTTATAATTATGGAAATTTTGATCTTATATATCATTTCAGAAGTGGGAATTTGGTTCTAAGATTATGGGCCAGGATTTGGATTTCGAAATTTCAGCGGCATTGTGCTATTGGACCTATATGGGATAGGGTGACGTGGGATCACCCCCGGGTATGTGCATGGTAATATGCGTAATAGTTTGATAGTGTTGGATAATAACTCTTGGCACGTTCGAGGACAAACGTATGTTTAAGTGGGGGAGGATGTAACGACCCGACCGCTCGTTCCGAGAGTTTAGCCCTGATTCCCCCGTTTCTGCTTCATATTATGTGGTTCAACTTCATTTATGTGTTTTGGGTCGGTTGGTTCAGGTTCAGAGTGCTCATGGTGAGCATTGAGGCAATTAGTCTCTCAAGGTAGCCTAATAGTTGAGAAAGTCAACTGAGAGTTGACTTATTGGTGAATGACCTCGGAATGCGGATTTTATGGTTCGGATAGCTTCGTTAGGTGATTTGGTACTTAGGAGTGTGTTCAGAATATTTTTGTGATGTCCGGTGAAGAATTAGGCTTGAATTGGCGAAAGTTAGTTTTTGGCGATTTTCGGTCGACAGTGAAAAATAGGCTATCGAGGTCGGAATGGAATTCCGGAAGTTGGAACAGTTTCGTAATCTCATTTTGGTATGTCTGCAAAATTTCAGGTTAATCGGAGGTGTTTTGGTTGGTTTCGGCGTAGTTGGTGAGATTTGGAAGTTTCAAAGTTCTTAGGCTTGAATTTGATGTAAATTTGGTGTTTTCGTGTTGTTTTTGGTGTTTCGAAGGCTCGACTAAGTTTGAATGATGTTATGGGATATGTTGGTATGTTTGGTTGAGGTCTCGAGTTCCTCGGGAGTGTTTCGGGTGGTTAATGGACCAACTTTTGGCTTGAAATCTGGGTTGATTGCTGCTTGTGTAAGGTTCTGGTTTCCTTCTACGCGATCGCGTGAGGATGTTTGCGATCGCGTAGGGTTAATTGGTGAGGCAGGATTTTTGTTAATCGCGATCGCATGGAATGGTTTGTGATTGCGTGAGTATGAGTTTTTGGTCAGTGTGATCGCGTGGTCTTGTTTGCGATCGCATAGAGTTAAAGGGGCGCGTGGGTGAGCTGAGCTTTGTTCATCACGATCGCGTGGAATGGTATGCGATCGCGTGGGTTTAAGTCTTGATGAATCGTGATCGCGTGAGGTTGTCTGCGATCGAGTAAGGTAAATTGATAGGGCAGCAAGTTTGTTCTTCGCGATCGCGTGCCGATGTTTGCGATGGCGGTGAAGGAATTATTTTAGCTGGGCAGAATATTTAAAAGGCCGGAAGTGCGAATTCGGTTGTCATTTTCTCCATTTTTGCATGCGAGCTTGAGAGCTTTTGAGAGGGAATTGAAGGGGAATCAAGGGACATCACTTGGAGTTAAGGTTCTTAACTTCATAACTCGTTTCTATGTCAATTCTTAAGTGATTAAACCACAAAATTTTTGGAAATTTAACCAAGTTGGGGAAGAAGGGTCCATGGGAAATGTATTTTTCTTTTTGAGAATTTGAGTGGAAAATTGTGGTCCGATTTTAGTGTTCTTGGTATGTATGGAATCGTGGGAAGACGAGGTTTCTAGTGATGTAAAAAATATCAGATTCCGAGATGTGGGCCCGGGACTCGGGTTTGGCCGAATTTCGAGATTCTTGTGTAAATTGATAATTTCGATTGGGTTGTGTTCCTTGAGTATATATTGATGATGTTGAACTGGTTTTGGCTAGATTCGGAGCAATCGGGAGCCAATTTGAGGGGCATAATCATAGAGGACTAGTGTTGCGGCCCGGTAGAGGTAAGTAATGGTCTTAAATCTTGTCCTGAGGGTATGGAACCCCGGACGACATATTTTCCCACTTATTTTCAGAAAGGCGCACATGTCGGATGACGAGTATGTGGCGCGTACTGATTTTTGGATTGGACTAGGTCCTCTCCGCGGAAACTAATGAGTTGCATAGTTACTCAAAACCTTATGTTAAATTATGTTCTAAAGGTTTGTAAAATATTTGGGCTATAAGCTGTGTTTGGGGCCTCGTGTCGATCTGTTTAGACCCTTTGAGGGTGTTTTTACTGCTATTTTTCCTCACTATTTGTTGATGATTGTACTCAGCATCGTTGTGCATACTATTTTCTTTAAACTCAGCATGATTTACACCACTTTGAGATTTAAACTGATGTTTTGGGTCGAGTACCCTGTTTTACTGATTCGCCCGAGGGGCCTTTCGAGTGGTTCTGCTGAGTGTGGCCGAGGGCCAGAGTGATGGTGAGGTGCTGAGTGTGGTCGATAGCCAAGAGCGATGGTGAGGTGCTGAGTGATATTAGCGCTTGGGCTGAAGGAACCCTTTCGGAGTTTGTACACACCCCAGTGAGCGCGCCGAGTGCGAGTGATTGAGTGATTGGGAGGCTTGAGTGACTGTGAGGTGCTGAGTGATTGTGAGGTGCGGAGGGATTGTGAGGAAATGCCCGAGGGGATATTTATGAAACATGTTTTCGCATGAGGGGCTACTTATGACTTCACTACATTCATTGCATACCAAATATTTGTTTTAAAGTTACTAAAAATGTGCATTGTTTTAAGAACTTTAATGAAGTTTATTTCGAAGGCATGATGATTTCGTATATTTATGTATACTATTGGAAAGTAAGGCTTTGTATATTGTGACATTGATTTTATATGATTCCTTGCTACTTAGACCTGATTTATCTCCATTACTACTGAGTTGGTGCTACTTAGACCTGATTTATCTCCATTACTACTGAGTTGGCATACTCACATTACTCCATGCACCTCTGTGTGCAGATTCAGGAGCAGAGATCGAGCATTAGCTCATATATATATATCGCAGCGGAGCCGGATTGTGGGGATATAGAGGTAGCTTCTCAGCGTACACAGCATCTCTGATTTCCCTTCTTATTGTATTTATCTTTGATTCGGAGTTTTGTATCTTAATACTTTATTTTGGCTTATTTCACTAGATGCTCATGACATGTTGGCTCCGGGTTTTGGGGATGGCAGTACTGTATATAAAATTGCCTATTATATTAAGAACTTTCTGTATATTGTTAAGAATTTCTTGAAACTTAAATGGGATTTTCAAAAGAACTTGTGAACACGCGGTAGTCGGCTAGCCTAGTTCCATGATAGGCGTCATCACGGACGGTTAGGATTTGGGGTCGTGACATTTACCCTTCCTTTTGGCGAATTGTTCGCTTGATAAGGTACTTCTCGAGAAAGGTCAAGGGAATGTCTTTTACCCTCGACCATCTGATCAGGTGCCTGATAAATTTGCAACGTCGATCCTCGAAGTCTTTCTTCTCCAATATAGACGAAGATAAAGACCGAGGGTGGATGAGCCGCTTCGTTCGAGTTAGGACCTCCGACCTGATTCCTGTTGAAAAGATGTCGTTCCCAGAGGAGTGGAATATGAAGCGTAAGTACAGGCTTATCGAGTGTGTTTCATCATTTTGATATTCCCATCTTTTTTTGAAATGATCCCATTTTGAATGATGTAGCCACGTTTTGGTATACATGTGCGGTTGCGGACCTGTCGGGCTGGGTTCGGAAACTGGCTTCCACTTACTCATATGTCGAGCATGTCTGGCGTGAATTGGCCAAAGTCCGATGGGAGCCCAAAAACCACGGTGAGCTTTCATTATTTGCATCTCTTAGAAAAATACTTAATTTTGAATTTGTGCAGGCCTCGGAGACGTTGTTTCGATGAGGCCGCCCCTAGCCGGTGAGGAAGAAACACCAAAACCAGACAAAGACAAGAAAAGGAAGAGGGGATCGCTGGCGAACTCTCCGAAGCCAAAGAAAACCAAGGTCCGAAAGTCTAAGGTCGATACGGTGGCCTTAACTCCGGAAACTGCCGAATGTCTTCGTGTTGAGGACGAAGAGGGAGACGATACTGAGGGCGAAGATGATGATCGCCCTTTAGGGACTCGGAGGAGAGGGAGCACCGATGCTCCAAAGGCTGCTGAACCGAGGGCTGCTGATGTGGTTCAGTCTCATGCTGAGGAGGTCTCTTAGGGGAGCTTGAGCAAAGTCCTCGAGATGACCAGTGACAAGAAAGCGCCTTATACCATAGGGCACTTGATCGATGAACCTGAAGAGCCCAACCCTGAGGTGCCTCGAAGGTAGGAGAACGCTCCGATTGAACCATTCGGGGTGGTTGATGTGGACGACTCTGCGCCAGGCCCGTTGTTCTCTGCGGGGAAAATACGGGATGCCCAAGATATAAAGACTCCCGATGTGGGAACATCCCACGGGGAGAATGACATTTTCAGAGAATGCCTTGCCAGGATCGAAGAGGGTCCCGAGCTTGACGCCTCATTCATCTTCGAAGAGGCTAAGAAGCTTCGAAAGCAGGTAAACTTTGCCTTAACAATTATATTTGGAGTTTGATTCTTGCCTTTATGACTCCCTTTCTTCATGATAACGCCGTGATGCTCTATGAACGAGCTTTTTCCAAGCCTTTGGCTGAGCTTTCCCATTGTGAAGATGATCTCAGGAAGCTTATGTCAGAGATGGATGAACTCAAGGCTCTTTATGCCAAAAGAAAGGGGAACTCAACGATCTTCGAGCAAGTTCGGAGGAGTCTTCCCAAGAGCGAGCCGAGCTCGTCGAACAGGTAATGTAGCCTTTGTGGGCTTACTTTGTATCTACATGCTTTGGTGTCTGATGCTTTAAATTTGCAACTTCATCAGAAGGCCGATTTGATAGAGCAACTTCGGGAGGAGCTTAAGAACAAAGAGGCTGAAACCCTCAAGTGGAAGCAAAATATGACCGTCTGGACTCCGAGAAGGATACTCTTCGAGAAAAACTAGCCTCAGTCGAGCACCAGCTTCAGAGTGCAAAAGAGGAGAGGCGTGAGTTTAAGGAGCTTCACACTGAGACGGCCACTGAAATCGAGAAGGTAAAGGCCCTGTAAGAAGAGGAAGTTGCATTGCTCTCTACCGATGAGGATTCTGCCAGCGGCTCCGAGAGTGAGGGAGATAAAGAACAAGTCCCCAAGGAGGAGGCCTGATGCGAGACTAGAATTCATAGTTTAACATGTTATATGCCTTACAGTTTATGCGCATTAATGATAAAAATACACTTTTTATGTGCTTAATGGAGTTTATTTCATGTGTAGGTGAATTGGAGATGGAAACCGAGCTAAATGGATGCAAATACGTCGAAAATACGCTTGAGAGGCGAAGAGGGAACACCCTGGCCTTATCCAGGCGTTTGCCTCCTAAAGCCAGGCTGGCCCTGGCGTTAGGGGGGTGTTTGCCTCCTAAAGTTAGGTTGTCCCTGGCGTTAGGGGGCGTTTGCCTCCTAAAGCCAAGCCTGCCCTGGCCTTAAGGGGGCGTTTGGCCCCAAACGCCTGGTTCCCTGGTTCCGGTCAATTCCGAGTTTTGACGAGTTTAAGTGTTTCCCGGGTGGAATAGAAGTATCCTACACGTTTAGGGTTTGTCCTAAAGATATAAATAGACTCCTAAAACACAACTTAACGAAGGATTGGAAGGCAAAACACAACTTAACAAAGGATTGGAAGGCAGACGAAGGATTTGAAGAGAGAAAACCATTGAAGTGACAANGATTGAAAGGGCCCTCAATTAGCTGTGCCTATTTATTATGTATCTACTCGAGAGAGAGTGCATATTTAGGTAGTTGTTTGAACAACATCACTCCCGGAGTATAGACGAAAGTCATAACCGAGGGTGTAGAGGTTGGATTAGAGATAACGATACCTCGGGTGCAATCTAAAGTGATTTGTATTGCAATCTAGATAGCGTAACTTGAGAGAGTACGTCTAGTAAATTATCATAATTACTTGAGAGAGATTTATGGTA
>MDKI01189983.1:0-16070 GCA_005239505.1 Nicotiana paniculata | reverse complement strand
ACTTTAAGTGGAAAAACTCCCGTACCCCCTTTGGGGCGTATAAAAAAAAAAGGAGGTGTGACAATAACTGGGAAAGTTTGCTGAAATTCCTCATTGGTTAGCCGTAGAGGATCAATACCTGGGAACCTATTTTGCTGAAATCGATCAAGACCTTAATCCTAGCCATACTTGGCTGTGTTCTATATTGAGTTGCTTTGTCCACTGCTAATGGATTTCCAACAGCTGAAGCTACGGACATTAATGACCTTTTTGCAAAGAAATTTGCAGGCAAGTCAGGTAAAGAAATACATACGGCTGACCTCGATGTTTCTTCACGCGGATTAAATCCTATTGTCCATGGGAATTATCAAAAAAAGAACTCATCACCCTTCACCTTGATATAACATGTCGATCTTTCTAACGTTATAGTTTCCTTTAATATCAAGATGTTTTGGAATAACTCGTTTGAGTTCGTGTAATTATGGTTTTCCATAAAAAAACTTGATAATTATGGCTTGGTACAATCCTTATTCAATGGTGAATGCATTAACCTCTTCGATGGTGAATTCCACCGTTGGTTCTCCATGAACAATGTTAAATGAACCAATTCAATATTTGATGAAACTGCGGCATATTTCTTTGTATGTAACTGGGCAGCGTAGGTTTGTTTTGGGTTGGTATTATGAAGTGTTTCCTTAGGTTATTGGGTTGTCTCTCCCACAGCCAAAGGCTGGGGAGAGCTCGCAGCAGCCATGACTGCCCGAGCTCAAGAAAATCACCTAGTAGGAGGGGAGAGATGAGAGAGCAGCATGTGGGGTTTAGGGTTTAGGTTTTTTTAAGCAATCCACTAAGAAAGTGCCTAGGTCTGGTTTTATTAATAATAAAAAAGCACAAAAAAAACACATAGGAATAGTACAACTAAGGAGGACAATAGTACCAGTAGTGTTGCCTCTATGCCTTGGCTATATAATCACTCCTCTACGCCTCACAATGCCCTAAATGGCAGCTTCATGTAGAGGATCATGGTGTAGCTGCCGGCAGAGTCTCACGAGGGCATATAATCTCATAGCCATTTGGGTATTTTCCCAAAGTCATAGGCCATGAACAAACAACTACTGGGCTAAACCTTACCTTGACTACTCCTAGGGTTTTGTTTAGGTTTTTTTTTTAAGCAAATCCACTAGGCGATGTGCCTAGGGCTATTTTATTAACAAAACTAAAAAACCACATAGGAAGAGTACAAATAAGGGGGACAATAACACTGTAGTGTTGCCTCTATGCCTTGGCTATATAATCACTCATCTGCGCCTCACATTGACTTATGATGGAAACCTCATGTGAGGATCATGGTGTAGCTGTTGGCAAAGTCTCACGAGTGAATATAATCTCATAGCCATTGAATATCTTTCCAAAGTCATAGGACTAGAGCAACACAAACTAGGCTAAACCTTACCTTACTAATCCTATCGAGGCACAAAAAAACTTCACCTACCAGCATGCATGTAAGAAATAAGAACTAGAGAGTACCAAATATTCTATGATCATCACAAAGTTTATAACATACTCTGTGATGATATTACAAATGATTATACTAAGAAAATGATAGAATAAGATGTAGTAGGAATTAGAGTCTTTTTCCTTCTTTCCAAAACTTGTGACTTCTTCAAGTTGTAGTTCTTTGTCATCTTCATCAAACCTCTTCAATATTTCTTCAAAATTCATAATTTATTTTTGGAACAGTTGGACTGCGTAGACGTGGTTGGGGCAGCTTGTTTTTGTTTGGAAACTCTCATTGGGAGTTTCCTAGTAGCAACGCCTTCATTCACTTTTCCAATAGGTTTAACTATGGAAGTTTGAACTTGGGCATTTGAAATACTATTCTTACCTGAAAATTCCAACACTTGTGCATTCGTCTTTGAGCCATCTGGGTATGTAATTTGATGCGGTGTTGGACTATCCAAAGAATCCAAAAGTTCCCTATCATGTTCTGAAAGCATAGCCTTGCTTGATGGCAGAAAAGCAGGCGCCAACGGGCTAAACTTCTTCTTACGAGAAGTTGAAACAGTGTTGTTGTTTGGTTCCTTTGGTGAGCTACTTGAAATCATGTTGTCTCCTTCATCCTCATGATCTTCATTGTCTTCTACATTTCCTGTGGACAGTAGTAGCTGCCCAGATTCACCTCCATGCTCACCAAATGACTCCACCGATTGAGACAGAATCTCATGCGCCGATGTGTTCAAGGTGACCATATGTTAGTGTCCTTAATACCAGGATGATCATCTGCTTTCTCCCCTATGCAATTTGCTTGAATAGATGTGAAGATCCAAAGTCCATGTTGAACTTCACTAATGATTGCCTGACTCCCTGTATTCCTTAAATCATACTGCACAATTCTATTAACATTATTTTCAGTTTATCTATCCATGAGCATTTTCCAACCTCAACATATCTGAATTCTGCTTCTGATCCCTGCTGTCTAATTCTCTTAGACTTTCTAGACAACTTTGTTTTATGTTTTTTTGATTTTGTTGGAATCCTTCCAACTTCCTGTGTCTTCTAAGTGAAAATTCTCAATTCTCTTAAACAGTCTGGGCAATGATATACCACTTTCTTCCATCTTCATGTTACTCCTAGCTACTATACTATTGCCCAGGATAAATGTCCTCCCATTGGAATGAATGCTAAGCATTAGCACCAGCAATTTGGATTCTATTAAAACCTGGAACAAAAGTAGAGAAAAGGTACCTGCAAAAAAAAAAACCAAAGTTAGTGAAAAACTGACTTACCATGCTCTCCTCATACCATATTTGAGCATGGTAATATACTAGAATGCTTCCTCCTTCACTCCCCTCCGTTCTTCCTTATTCACAATCTAATTTTTTGCAACTCTTACTCTTATGAATGGACATTGCATTTTGTCTTCATAAACTATCCTCCTTCCATGAGAGTCTAGATCCCAGAATCATAACACTCTATTTCCCTATTATCTAGAGCCACAATGGCTAAGTGATCTGCCAATTTGTTCCCCTCTCTATATATATGTGATACCCTTATTTCAATCTCCTTCATCAGTCTCCTACATTCCTCCACATAATATGTGATATACCAAGGTGACTTCCAACTTCCTTCTAGTATATTATTCATAATGAGTGAATCAGTTTGGAGCCAAACTCTTGTATAATTATGTGCCTTACACATCCTTAGGGCCTCCAGAATAGCTACTGACTCTTCTTCATTGTTTGTTCCTTCTGTGATCTCCCTTCCATTAGAATAGATAAGGTCACCTTTGTGATCCCTTATACAGAAACCAATCGATGTTCTCCCTGGGTTGCCTCTTGATGCTCCATATGTATTCACTTTTATCCACCCCTCCTAAGGAAACTCCCATATAACCTTGTTGTACTTCAATCTTGGGGTATATTGTTCTAGCATATGCAATAACTCATGCCACTTATGAGGTATCCTCGAACCTGGCTTCCTCCGTTGCACCAATGATTGGAGGCTTGTGGAAACCTGGTAAATTACCCTACTAACTGACACAATATCTGCATATTTCAAGATATTTATTCTTTTCCACAATTCCCATATGATACAAGCTGGTAATGCATGTAGTATTGCCTTGATTCTTGGTATAACTTGTGTTGTCCAACACTTAGTTATTGCCTGATGGAAGGTCAGTCCATCCATAGAAATCCCAGATCTACTCAGAAAATACTTCCACACAGTACTGACAACCTTAGAAGTAAAAAACATATGTACCAATGACTCTTGAGAAGGATCTGCACAACACCAACACTTAGAAGGCATGAAGTACCTCAGCTTTCTCATGAAATCATCTAGTGGTAACCTAGCCTTCCATACCTTCCACATAAAAGGGAAATTTTAAATCGTAGTCCTTTCACCAAAATCATTTTATAATCCACCCTTGGTTCATTCCTTCTTCTAAGATATTCCCAAGCAGATTTGACACTGAAATGCCCTCTAGTTTCCAGCATCCAAAAGGGAGTATCAAGTACATTTTGATGCACTGGAGGGGTAACTTTCTCAACTATATGCAGTGCCAAATCTTCTGGTAAGAGTTCTAGTAATCTCTTAATATTCCACCTACCATTTTCCACCACCTCGAACACATTTTGTACACTCTCATCAATGCCAAAATCTTGTGGAACTAGGAAGTACAAGCTCCAAGCCCAGTCCAGTTATCATACCAAAACAGTGCTAACTCCATTTTAGGATTCCAAGTGATTTGATGCTCGATTATGTCTCTACACTCCAACATTTTCCTCCGAATGTGTGATCCATCCCTCCATAGGACTATTACTACATTAAGCTTCTTACAGTATTTCTGACTTACAAAAGAACTCCATAGAATAGGCTTTGTTCTGAAGTTCCACCACAGTTTACAGAATAAAGCTTTAGACACGTCATGTAAAGATCTGAATCCAATCCTACCTTCCTTATATGGCATGCACAGAGTATTCCATGATGCCCAGTGTCTACTTCTACCTCCTACGTTACTGCTCCAAAAGAATTTGGCATACATCTTATACAGTTTATTGATATCATAACTAGGAGGATTAACAACAGATAATAGGTGAATGGGCATGCTCTATAATACACTGGCAATTAACACTACCCTTCCACCTATAGATAATAGCTTTCCATTCTAACTCTTCAACTTATCCAGTACCTTAGTCATCAATCCTTAATAATAATCCATTTTCCTTCGAGCATAGAAGATTGGACAACCAAGATAGGTAAATGGGAAATCCTGCCTTCCAATCCTAGTGATGCTTACAACGTTTTCAACAACCTCTAAGTTAGATAAGTGATGCATATAAACAACAGACTTAGATTTGTTGACAAGTTGCCCAAAAGTAATCTCATATGAGTGTAAAGCCTCCATGACCAGTCTTAGTAAGGTTGCATTAGAAGAAGAAAATATTATTGTGTCGTCAGCATATCCAAGATGGTTTATCTTAGGACTCCATTTAGGCATACCATAACCACAGAAATACAGATTCAAGTGTAGGGAATTCAATCTCCTTGAGAGTGCTTCAACAGCTAAGATAAACAATGTAGGAGATAATGGATCACCTTGTTTAACTCCCCTCGATGACGTGAAAACATCATAAGGTTGTCCATTTATAAGCACAAAATAACAGTTATTTCCAACAATATCATAGATCATCCCTATGAACATTTCTGAAAATCCTAGTTTTCTTAATATTTTAGTTCAGAACAGACATGACAACCTATCATATGACTTTTTCATATCTAGTTTAATAACAACATTAGGGCCAGCCTTCGTTCGAAGCCTAATATCAGTGATGATCTCTTGTGTTAAAAGTACATTCTCCACTATAGTTCTCCCTTTCACAAATCTAGTTTGTTCTTCTGAAATTAAATTGGGCAGTAGATCTACCAACCTTTCATGAATTACCCTCGAGAAGATCTTGTTTATGAAATTACTTAAACTGATAGGTCTCATATTAGAGAAAGTGCTGACCTCTTTCTTTTTTGGCAGAAGAACTAGATTTGTGTGAGTGACAGCCTTTGGTAATTGCTAACCACTGAAGAATGCCAATGTATCATATATATATTCCCCTACTATGTCCCAACAAGAATGATAGAATGCTCCTGTGAATCCATCTGAACCTCCTGCCAAATCTCCTTTTAATCCAACACTGCAGTCTTACCTCTTCTCTAGTAGGTATTACGACGAGCCTCTCATTCTTTACAATATCGATCAAACATGGCACATGATCAATAATTCTAAAGTCTGTTGGAACAACATTTTCACAGAATTGATCTTTAAAGAAATTCACAACCTCTTCTGCTATTTGATCATCCTCCTCTATTCAGTTGCCCATGTTGTTTTTTATTCGTTGAATCTTCAACCTTTTCCTTTGACCATTAACTTGAGCACAGAATAAATTAGTATTTCTATCCCCATCCGTGAACCAAGCCATGCTAGACTTTTGTTTCCAAAATTCTTCTTCAGGTGCAAGATACTTGATCATCTCTCCTGAACATTTTGGAGTCTAGCTCTATTCATCTGTGTAGGATGTGCTTCAAAATGGCTCTCATGTACCAAAACGACCTCCTCCAAACTTGCAATTCTTTGACAAATATCACCATATGTTGTTCGAATCCAAGTAGACAATGCTTTCTTCACCTTCTTTATTTTATGATTGAATAGAATGAAAGGATTTGCACTGGAGTCTGCACACCAGTTTTGTCTAACCACATCCTTGAATGCATCATGCTTTGTCCAGAAATTCAAAAGTCTAAATGATTTTATGATTGGGGCAGCTTCTATGTTACACTTCAAGAGCATAGGACTATGATCGGATCCTATCTTGGATAAATGAGTAACTTCCAAACCTGGGGAAGTCTGATGAAACTCCATATTACCTAAACATCGATCCAGACTTTTAAAAATACAATCCTCCTCAGATCGACCATTCCACCAAGTGAAGATACTCCCTTTGAATCCCAAGTCTGATAAATTACACGTGTTAATACAGTGCCTAAAATCATCAACTTCATTTATGGACACTGGTAATCCACCATGTTTCTCTTCTTCATCCCAAATCACATTAAAATAACCACCAGAGCCATGGAGTATTCATATCTCTAGCCATTGCGTACAATGAATCCCACAATTCAATTCTTTATATTACATCGCATTTAGTATAGACTAGAGTGGGAGCCAATTCCATATGAGTTTCAGTATGAAAGAGTTTCAAGGTCAGCTATTCCCTATGTTGTACACTATTGTGACTTCAAAAACTACATCTATAAATGGCCATATTTTGTTCGAAACATTAAATACTGTTTGAGCCAAACCAATTCTTCTTCTATATCTCTCAACTTTGTTAGATTGTTGATTAGGTTCCATGATGCCAATAAATTCAAAATATTTTTGCCTATGCATGGTAATCAACCTCTCAAATGCTTGCATAGTATTTACAGATCAAACATTCCATATTAAAGCATCCATTACTGAGTTTGCGATTTAGTCAAAGTTCTTCTCGTTTGTAATCCACTAGTTGGAACAATGGTGGCTTCCTTCATTTGTTTCTTCCTTCCCTTTGCAGCAGACTTTACATTATCAATTTGCCTAGGTGAGAGATCCCTTTGCCTAGCAATGTTGAGAAAGTTTTGAGCAGGAGGTTCTTCATCCAAGTCCTTTGCTGCATGGTCAGCTATAAAATTGAGTTCCCTTATTTTTTTATGCAATAACCACATCTGCTACAGGTTTATTTATTTGAGCTCTACTCACAACCAGTTCACCAGCATTATTCAATGGAACAGTAACATCTGCTGCTTTCTGCACTTGTGAACTTATTGGCTTCTTAACTACTATTGCACTAGTAGAAACATCACCTCTATCTTCATGTCCTGTTCTATATGGATCACTAGCATTTATATCCACTCTTTTATTCACTATTGCTTCTGCCTTGTTTCTTTGTATGTTTGTCATATCTTCCTTGTTGGAATTCAGATACTTGGATACTAAACTCTGCTCCTCATTGATTTGTTTTTCATTTGCTGTCCCATTTAGACTTTGATTCTCCTCATCCTCTGCATCATCTCCAATTTATTCTTTACTTTGATCTCATCAGGGATTATTACCTCTTCCAAGTCATCTTCTATCTGGTTTGCCCAAATTTTGCCACCCTTCCAATGGATTTTCTCATTGCTTTTAAATTTCTCAAAGTCTGCATCTTCAATATGTTCATTGTCATTATTTCTGGCCATATCCCCTTCCACTCTAGTGTCTTGTGTTGGTATCTCTTGGCATGATGTATTTGTTGCAACTAAATTTTCTTTTGAATGCTCTTTTTACCCATTATGTTGTACTTACCTTATTCTGCTGATCTTCTATCCTCTTTTATTTTTGTCTTGCTTCTTCTTGATTGCCAATTACAGCTGGACTTGGATTAACATTTGGAGCAATAGAGTTAAGGCTCTTACCAGCTATAGTAATTTTCCTATTGTTGCCTTTCTTTGCCTTGTCAGTCCAAGGAGAATTAGGATTAAATGCTGGTGCTGCAGGGTTCAAAGCTGGTGGTTCCTTTGGAATTGAACTATCTAGTTGCCCATAATTTTCCTCAATTAAAGCTAACTGGCTGTTCTCATTAACATCACTGTTATCTAAGTGCAATATTGCAAACTGATTGGCTGTTTGTACTTGCTTAGGTACCACATCAGCTTGTTTTTCGACTGAGACAATCTCTTGTCCAGTTATATTTAAACCATCAGCCACCTTCTCCTTGCCTTTACCTCTATTATCCCTCATCTCTTTCCATTGTTGGCCTACATTGCCAACCACCTTACCACTCTATAGAATCATCAAATGACCTCCTTCTTTTTTGCTTTTCTGCATTAGCTGCATCCACTACTTTACTTGAAATATTCTGCTCCCCATTCTTTGTTGCCATAATCTCAGGATGTATTCTCAAACATTCCAACATATATGTAAAGACCCGTAAAATTTTTTAACTAAAAACAATGACCGAATAGGTCCCCATGTTGTTATAACTGCGGAAATTCTTAAAACGGCCCTTTTTGAAGTAAAAAGCACCCCGAGACTTAAAAGATAAAAATTTCCAGAATTGCGCAGATCTGCGGTCCACTGTGCGATCGCAGATCAGATATGCGGACCGCATAGTGGTCGCATACCTGGACAGCCTGCTGTCCAATTTGAGGACAACTATGCAGCCCAAGATGCGATCGCATTTTGGGAATGCGGACTGCATAGCTGTCGCATCCTTGCACCTCCATTTTTGCGGAGGAGGTTATGTGACGCACTATGCGATCGCATAACAGGTATGCAGACCGCATAGTGGTCGCATACCTGGGCAGTTCGGTTCCCATTTTGGCCCACTTGAGGGCCATTTATGTGACAGGAATGCAGACCGCATAGCAGTAATGCGATCGCATTCCTGACTGCATTTCCTGCTTCGGGGCTTCTAATTTCTAATTTTAAAACCCGACCCCCAGTTTAATAAAACACCCTTCCCCTTCATTTTTAAATACAATCTGATCAAAATAGAGAGAGGTGAGAGTGGGTTCTAGTGAGAGAAGTCCTTATCTTCCCCAAATTGGTACTCCATCTCTACTCAGGCTTGGAATTAACCGAGTCGTCGTCATCTTCTTCACCATAAGAGGTATGTCTTCACCCCATTTCCCCAAATTCTCAGATTTTAGTTAGAATAGAACACACATAGGTTTGTTCTTGAAGAGGAAAGTTAAGTCCTTTCATGCATGTGAATAATCTACTATAATCTAGCAAAGGGAAGTAGGCTAGGGCAACCTTTCACTAAAAAGGAGGCTAGTTAATCTAAAGGACCACATAGTATTTGATAAAATGCCCAAATGAGTTCAAGGTTCCTAACTCTAAATTTGAATGTGTCACATTGTAAATTAGATTGAAGGCATTAGAAGTTCCGGTGATTTGGGATAGAAATTAAAGGGAAATTCCAACTCGAGGTATGTATGGATAACTTTAATCTTTGTAGAGTCACCTTGTTGGTGTCCGAGCATTCAGTATGAGTTCCTTGCTTATGCATATGTGAAATGATAGTTCTAAGGTGTTGAGGCATAGGATTTTGTCCTCTAATTATCTTAGTTGATTTTCATGCCACCATACTATGTGATATTGTGAAAGGTGATTCTTTGTGCTTACTCTATTATGTGCAAAACTCGTTAAATTCTTGAACATATTGGGATGAAAGGATGTGCTACTGAATGAAAGAAATGATAATGAACCCAATTGTTTAATTTATCTAAGTGCTAAAAGGGTGTGTAGTAAATGATGGGAAGGAATTGTAGATTGATTTAATTGAGCTAAATGAATGTGGCAATTCAGTGTGTGACTCACTGTTTTGTAAGTATTATTGTGCCCTTGATTCCTATTGGTTATTGGTTGTTATAAATTTATACTCTTGATGATGAAAATCCTTGTGATTGAATTGTTGGTTGTTGTTTCTATCAAATGTGATTGTACGGTGGGATCGGGTTGCGCGCCACAACAGAAGAAATAAGGCTGAAAAGAAATAAGGATGAAATGTGATTGTATGGTTGGATCGGGTTGCGCGCTGCAACAGAAGAAATAAGGTTGAGAAGTAATAAGGGTGAAATGTGATTGTACGGTGGGATCGGGTTGCGCGCTGCAACAGGGGAACAATTGAAATAAGAAACTATGGAAACCTTATTTGTGATTCTCTGTATCTATGTGCAATATTTGTTTGGGTTTCCTTAACTGCCTCTTATATGTGTATTGTTTGATGTTACTTAGAGTAAAGTTTGTTCATACATACTAGTACTATTTCATGGTACTAACGTCCCTTTTGCCGGGGCGCTACATCTTTTATATGGATGTAGGTGGTTCTATAGCAGGTAGCTCCAACCGCCGATAGTGGTGCCTCCTCTTCATCCCTTTAGCGGTTCTGGTGAGCCCTATTCTCTCTTGAGGCCGTGTGTAGACTATATCATTCTCTTTTGCATATGTTATGTCTTTGAAGGTATAGTCGGGGCCTTGTTGCCGGAAAGTCTATGTAAACTCCTAGTACTCTTAGAGGCTCCGTGGACATAATGTGAGTTGTGTGTATATATATATTTTGGGCAGTATTTGTATTTACTCGTAACCACAGACCGAATCGGAAATGTTGTATGTAGTCTGTATGTTTCGAAATTATCAAAGGTTGAAATGTTAAAAAGGAGAAATGAAGTTAAGTTGTAAACTCATGCTTTGAATTTAATTTGCTATTCCATGTGAAATATTGTATACTATAAACACGGGGTAACGCATCGGGCAAGAAAGGCAATCCAGGTCCGCTTGACCGGGATCTTCCGGTTAGGCGCCGGTCTCGTCCATCGGTTTTGGGGCGCGACAAACTTGGTATCACAGCCTAAGGTTTTTAAAAGTGTCCTAGGATGTCTCAGGGCCATGTCTAGTAGAGCCCTTTTTATCGGTGTGTTGTCGACCACATCTATAGTTAGGGAGCTGCATGGACATTTAGGAAAATACCCTTTATTGTTATTCTATATCGTGCGATGTGGTGGAAGGTGAGGTTGTCTATTTCTAATTCGTGCATTGTTCCAATTTTCAGTAAATGGCACCCAAAAAGAGAGGCCGACTCGGCCTAGAGGCCAATGCCACCCCAGGAGTGGTTGTAAATTCCATATCTGATGGTGCGGGTGAGAATGATTCCTCGACCCTGAATCTGCCTGAATCTTCCATCCCAGGCCAGGCTATTCCTATTCTTGCTCCAGCGGAGGGTGCTACAGTCCCTCCCGCTAATGTTCCTGATCCTTCCTTAGTCCCAGCTTCCGGTCCCGGTATTTCTGATGGGGACCTCAGGGGAGCTATACATATGTTGACTCAGCTAGTGGCCTCCCAGGACCAAAGATCAAGTGTTGCCCCTACGTTCTCTAGTGAGCAAGGGGATTCTTCAGGTTCCAGGGTCAACTAGTTTCTGTGGTTAGCCCCTCCAGAGTTCACATGCACCGACCTAGAGGCCGACCCTCGGGATTTTATAGATGAGATGTACAAGACTCTTCGGGTTATGAAGGTTACAGAGACAGAGGGGGGGTTGAGTTAGCTTCCTATCATTTGAGGGGAGCGGCGTATTCGTGGTTTGAAATGTGGGAGGATTACCGTGGGTAGGGGAGCCCTCCGGCGAGGTGGGATGAGTTTGTATGTGCTTTCATGGATCATTTCTTGCCTGCCGAGACTATGGCAGCCCGCGCTACAGAGTTTGAGGTCCTCAAGTATGGAAACATGAGTGTGTGGGAGTATCATATGGGGTTTGTGCGCTTGTCCAAGTATGCTGTCCACATGATGCCGATGATGGAGGCCAGAGTTCTCCGGTTTGTTCAGGGCCTTGGTCCCTTGGTTATCAATAAGGCTGCTACAGCTTCCTTGTATTCGGATATGAATTATGGGAAGATCGTGGGATTCGCCCAAGCTACCGAGGCTCAGAAATTGAATATAAGAATGGAGAGAGAGAATGGTAGTAGGGCCAGGTCAGCGGGCAACCCTGGGAGTTTAGTTACAGGCGGGAGATCAGCCTTTGGGAGAGGGTCATCAGAGACATCTCAGTCCTATGCTCAGTCCTCAGCCAGTGTACCGCCATCAGGGCACAATTATCAGCAGGGAGGTCGCTTTGGACCAGGTTCAGATAGCAGGAGATTCCATCAGTCAGGTTGTTCAGGTGGGAGGTTCCAACAGCAACGGAGGGTCTCATGCCCTAAGTGTGGGAGGTTTCATTCTGAGCCTTGTTACTTGGATATACCGGTATGCTATAGATGCGGAGAGAGAGGCCATGTTCAGCGAGACTGATGTGCACCTAGCCAGGGCACGGGTAGGGGCACTGCTCAGTCATCCAATTCGTCAGCCGCTACATCTTCAGCACGCCCTCCAGCCCGCGACCCTCCAGCTCCAGCAGAGTGCGGTGCAGCTAGGGGTAGAGCACGAGGTCAAGTTGGACCCAGTCGGTTCTATGCTTTGAGTGGTCGCCAAAGTGCGGAGGCTTCTCTAGATGTTGTCATAAGTATTTTGACTGTTCAAACACATGCTATTTATGCTCTTATTGATCCCAAGTCTTCTTTGTCATATGTTACTCAATTTATTTCTTCAAGTTTTGGGATAGAACTCGAACAACTTTATGAGCCGTTCTCCGTGTCGACTCCGGTTGGTGATTCTATTATGGCTGTGCAAGTCTCTAGGAATTGTGTTATCACGGTGTGTGGTCGGGATACCACGACTGATCTTATTAAGCTAGGGATGGTAGATTTCGATGTTATCATGGGGATGTATTGGCTCTACTCGTGCATTGCTAAACTCGACTGCCGAACAAAAATTATGAGTCTCAAGTTTCCTAAGGAACCAGTTATTGAATGGAAGAGGAATGATGTTGTGCCAAGAGGCAGGTTTATTTCCTACCTTAAGGCCTCAAAGATGATTAGGAAGGGGTGTACCTACCATTTGGTCAGGGTTGCGGACACCACTTCAGAGGTTCCTGCTCCCGAACCTGTGCCTGTTGTGAATGAATTTCTTGAAGTATTTCCGGACGAACTTCCTGGGATTCCACCAGATAGAGAGATCGATTTAAGGATTGATGTATTTCCAGATACGCAACCAATATTTATCCCACCCTACCGAATGGCGCCACCAGAATTGAGAGAGTTAAAAGAACAATTGAAAGATCTATTAGAAGAGGGTTTCATTCGGCCAAGTGTGTCGCCTTGGGGCACACCGGTTCTTTCTGTCAGAAAGAAAGACGGATCGCTTCGGATGTGTATTGATTATCGACAGCTCAACAAGGTCACCATAAAAAACAAATACCCATTGCCTCGGATAGATGATTTGTTCGACCAGTTGCAGGGTGCTAAGTTCTTCTCAAAGATTAATTTGCGGTTCGGGTATCACCAATTAAAGATCAGGGAATATGATATTCATAAGACCGCCTTCAGGACTCGTTATGGACACTACGAATTCTTGGTAATGTCTTTTGGGCTAACCAACGCCCCAACAACTTTTATGGATCTTATGAATCGGGTTTTCAAGCCGTTTTTGACTCCTTCGTGATTTTCTTCACCGGTGATTGATGAGTGGTGATTTTACCACTCATTTTGGCCTCTTTTCGTTAGATTTTGTATCGTTCAATGATAACTTGAGGTTGTTATTAGTGTGTAATTGCTCAATTTTCAGGGAAATGATGCCATGAAGTCGTTGGTATTGAATTGGAATGAAGTTGAACAAAAAGTGGTGAAAAGTGCACAAAAAGCTTCAGTGATTCCGCACCTGCGGAGGACTCAACGCACCTGCGAAGGAAGGCACAACCACACAAACTCGCACCTGCGATGCATTTCACGCACCTGCGAAACCGCAGGTGCGACCATTTATCCGCACCTGCGGGAATTGGTCAAGCCATCCAGAACCGCGCTTGCGTAACCGCACCTGTGAAGATTCTTCCGCAGGTGCGGTCAACGGGCATCAGACCTGGGCAAATATGTAAAATCACATTTCTCATTCCCCACTCTCATATACTCGACCTAGCAGACATTTTTGAGTATCTTTTGGCATATCTTTGGCATTGTAAAACACATTTTTGAGTAGAGAAGAAGAGAGAAAATATTTGTGGAAGCTAGGGTTTGCACACATACCTGGGATTTGAAGATTTCAACCTTGTGGTTAAGGATTTCTTACCCATTTATATTTGTTTCTTCATATCCGTGATTTGTATTGAATATTTAAGTGTGTAGTATTTATTTTCTACACTAGTTCTTGTTTATGGAAATATTCATGTTTAAAGTGTGGATTAAATACCTTGTTGTGCTTATGTATTGAATGATTTTTCATCTTTTATGAAGTGAGTTATTGTTTCTTTAATTATTCTTGTTCTTTAATGTTTCCAAAAGGATTAGCTACCCCTAGGATCGCCCATTAACTCCAAATTAATTTTGGAAAAGATAATTTGGGGTTGGGAAAGATTAATTAACAAGAATTTGAGGATTTAACCCTCATTTTATAGATTCTACCTAGGGATATGATTGAACTACTTGTATCCATATCCGGGTGTTCTTAATCTCTTGATTGGGTAGGAATAATTCAATTAGGAAGTCTTATTAGTCTTTGGAAAAAGCTAATTTAGAATTATTAACCGTGGCTAATTAACATAAACTCGCTCATGTTTGTAAAATCATGAAATACATTGGATCGTTACTTGAGTGTAATTCCCGATGCATTCATACTTGTTTCCATTGCTCATTTTACTTGCTTTCTAGGTTAGTTTATATTTTCGCATTTACTTATAAACATTTCAAAACCAAAATCTATTCGTTTGGCTTTGTGTAATAAGTGATAATTCTCTTACATTCCTAATCTCCTCCATATTGTTCTCTGTGGGATTCGACCCCAACCTTGTTGGGTTATTATATTTGACAATCGACTGCTTATACTATTTTAAGGTGTAATTTGAGCGTATCAAATTTTGGCGCCGTTTCCGAGGAACAGTTTGCGTAATTTAGGTGTTTTGAGAAGTAAGCATAAGTGCTTTGATTCATACTTGTGAATATTTGTGTAATTATTTTTCTTGTTTATTTTCTTAATTTATAATATGGCAGCATATAATGAAAATTGATCGGATGGTAGTTGTTCATACTTTGATGACCCTTGTCCTTATTGTGGAGGACCACATTCGTGGCAAAATTGTTTAAATTCTCCTGGGGATGGATTGTGCGCACAATCTCAAACCCATGAGTGGAGTATTTGTGATAGGTCTGGTTGCCAAAATGGTCATTGTTATGATTGTGTATATTTGTCCGTCCCTTCCCCAAGACCTCTCTATGATGATTCTACTTCTTGTGATAAAAGTTTTCGGGGTGAGGAAGTGGAGGAAATTGAGCATGCTAGAAATGGAGAGTTCAAGCTCATGTTGGAATGCTTACTTGAAGAAAGAAACCATGAGCAAAATTCCTTGGAAGAGCTTTTGGAGAATAGTCTCCAAAATTAATTGGGACTTGAAAGGTTGCACTCACAAATGGATGAAATGATTGAAGCTTCAAGGGTTCAAAAAGCCTTGGAGGTGAGTAATGGCCAAGAACCTTCCTTGGAGGTTGAAGTTGAAAATTCTTCCTTGGTACTTGAACGAAACCAAGAAGAACTCTCAAATGCTCAAAACGAGAGGATGATGCTCATGTTGGAGGCCATTCTTGAAAATGAGGAAAAGCACAACTGTGCACTCGAGGAATTGAAGCATGAAGTAACTCAAAATTATGAGCACATCCGCACTTTGGAGGATCAAATGCAAGCATTAATGGAGGCTCACCATGCCTCTCAAGTTGAACGTGTAGATGGAAGCCAAGAAGAGTCCAATTCCGAGGGTGAGAGTGAGTTTTACTTTGAGGAATCAAGCCTTGAACATCCACCAACCGAATCCATGAGTGTTAGTGATACCAAAAAAAATATGGAATTAGAGTCAACCGGGGTGATTGAAAATTTGGTTGAAATCGACTCTATTCCGGGGGAAAACGAGGATGTCAAAATCCGGAAAAATTTGCAAGTTGGAGGTTTG